>JBCFYV010005405.1:0-15428 GCA_039000515.1 Timema cristinae | reverse complement strand
GAAAGATTACGCATCTATCAGGCTCCGGTAATTCCAACATATACAGCCAGATTGTCAGCCAAAACATTAACTGTCCCAATTGCCTTTTGCGCAGTTAATCTCGCTAAGGACGCCCATCGCGACCTGTGCCATTTGGTCTCTGCTCGAGACATCCGTATTTGAAAACGCGCCAACCCAAAGGGTGTCGCCGAAATTGTCGATGGGGGCACAACTCCCACCTAAGGTCTCTCCCCCACCTTTTACCACCAGAAGGGCTCCTCGGGGAACCCTCCCTAGCCCCCCTCGGGGAACACCCCCGAGCCCTCCTTGGGGAACACCCCCGAGCCCCCCTCGGGGAAAAAATTTACGTGCGGCCACTGTTGAGTCGCTCATTCTCGCCTCTGGGCCACCAGAGGCCGGGATGAGTGGCGAAAAGGTGAGGCCGTAAAGGCGAGTCCCACTGGTCCCTTTGAAGAAGGACCAGCGAGTGACCGCCGAAATAAATAATATTAAGAAAGCGCGAAGGCCTTAACAAAGACTTCGCGCAAGGATCCGACTACCCAGTCTCTCTAAAATAATCCAAAGCCTCTTCTGAAGGGGAGATCCAGGAGAGCTGGGAAAGGCAAGAGGACCAAAAAAGGCCCTCAACCAATTTTTATTATTAAGGGATAGTAACATGATTGCGAGGAAAAGTAAATCTTATATTAAACTAATTATGACGCTACTACAATGGAATTGTAGGGGTTTCTATGCTCGTGTAGGGGAAAATTTAAAGGGGGCCGCCTACCGGAGCGAGAAAGTATAAACCCGCTGTCAGGCAACTACTTTAAAACTCAATAGTGTGTGTGGGTTTTACATGAACTACTACTCGTTTATGTCTGCTCGTCGTCCTCTGTCCGTCCCTTGACATGCCAATAAGAAAGAGAGCGACTGAGCAAAGCAAAATTTCCGAGATAACCTCAAGGTCAAGAAGGGAGGGGGCGAGGCTCGGACACAGAGAACCCGTTCGTCTTTCACAATATAAGCTTGGGATTCTCTTTTGAGGGTAGCTGAGTGGTTCACAAACTGGAATCAAATATTTTTTAAAGAATTTCAAGATTGTGTTGAAATATTATCCTACTGAGTTTGCAGCGCACGAGTATTTTAAATACAAACTACAGTACCGGTAATTAATACTTTGAAGTGATTTATATAATTTATTTGGGTATATTAATTTACGCATTAGTTGTAACTTTATCACTCACTAGATTTTACCCATGGCTTTCGCTCGCATTAAGTTTTTAATAATGTAATTTTGCTTTATCACGTGGAAGCAGCCATAAGCGCTAGAAAAGAATGCACATACGAAGATCCCCGAACTTATTCCCCCTCTACCCCAGTTAGGATAATTTGTCATTTTTGTACTCGGTAACAAACCTTGAAGTATCACTACCAACGACCCCCCTTACCCCCGCTTTTCTTTTAGTAGAATAAGATGAGAAAGCAAGTGTTGTGCATTTAACTACCCACGTTTTTACTCCCTTTGGGTTGGACGCAGGTAGCGTATTGTTGTCTAGGTAACATGTTGGCGGAAAATAAGGAATCCAACAGAAGCCCCATCTCGATAAAATTTAGATTAGTTTACTGGCAACAATATGCATCCATAGGTCTATTACAAACATACCAAAATACAAAACTCAAAGGGGATGGATTGTACGTTTCTGCTCATTGTTTACTCCCCAGAAAAAATAGAAACCTACAAATCCTGGTTGTATCATTATACCTTAGCTTTATGTTAATTGTAATGTATTTACTATCTAAAGCGTGTATGCAAGAACAAAACCACTTATACTTCTAGCCCCCCTCTTCATGTGTGAAATTGCATTGATAATTTGATTTATTTTTTATCACAAGCCCGTAGCCAGCCAATATTATCAGGGAGGGTTAGTTGGGCACACACTTGATTGCCGGAGGGAAAGAAAAAATTCTAATGGGTTCTAGAAGCTATCTGAAGGTGTGTTTTTTATGGCAACACAACCCCCTAACTGCCGGAGGCTAGGACAAATTCTAAATACTAAACACTTATAGATGATCCCTGTGTAGTTTTTTTTTTTTTAGTCAACATAAAACCATAACTGCGGGAGGATAGAAAAAATCCTAGATATTAAACACCTATAGAAGATCTCTGAAGTGCTTTCTATGGTAACACAGCCCCCTAATTTTGTACTTGTACATTAATTTTTATTGTTTGAACTATAGATAAAGCCATAAATTATATTTTTCATAACATTTCGGGGGTTGTTTGAACCCCAAAACCCCACCCCCGACTAGAGGCTTACTCATCACTCTTCAGAATTGAGAAGTGATCTAGAATTAAAAAGTAGTGAGGCCATATGCAACTCCAAAAGTTTGTTTACTTGCAATAAAAACAACAAATCGACAGTGCTGTATGGATGTGTGAGGAATAATTGAGACAGAGGCTTTCTCGTGAATCAATCATTTTCACGAATTAGTTTGACGTAATTTCTTTTGGTTTTTTATAATTTATTTTTCACCCCCCAATTCTTTTTTAAAATTTTAAAATCATTAATTGCCCGTTTTCATGAACAACGCAGAGAAAGGCAATGGGTCAAGTGTGTATGATGTGAGAAGTTTTGCTTGCTGACCATCTAAGCCTCGTGACTTCTCCCTCACTTGACCTTGTCTTCTCATTTGATGTTCTTGAAAACATTCCTTATGATCTAATTTTTTTTTTGCACTTGTCACCACTCGTTTGGGTAACGAAATTAATTACTACGCTAATGGATTAAGGATGTGTTTTTAGAAGTGAACTCAGTTTTGCGTGGAAGAAAAGTGAAAAAATTCATTTAGGAATAAATGCCCTCAATACAACCGAATGAGATTCGAACCTCAACTCCCCATCCTTGGCCGTCGAGTCCAACACAAGACCGACACGTAAAACAACCGAAGGGGGTTAATTATCTTGAAACACCCATCTTTATATATGGTCCCTTTTTTAGAACAATATACTAAACGATAATTTTAAATTAGAAATTGAGATTTTGGTTTCATGAAAAAATTATGTCAAGATATCCAAAAGAGGAGTTTTAAAAAAGTTCTGTCCCCATATCTGTCGTCTGTCTATCCCTGACGATATATCTGAACGGTCATATAGATTGGTTTAAAATTTTTTATACTGGGGCAGGTTTGCCATTACAATAACATACTACGTTCAATTTTGGGAAAAAAACACTCTGAATGGTAGTTTACTGATGAAGAAATTTTACAAATCTAGTATTTCAAAAATATTTTCAACAATTTTGTTTAAATGAAATCTGAGGATTTGTTTTGTCTAGTATTAATTTATTCTCAATTGGAGGGAGGGGGATTCACCCCCCTCAAGTCCCCCCTCCCCGTGCGTACGACCCTGATATGACACATTTTTCGATAGGACATCACTATGTATGGGCAAACATCATTCATACACCAAGTACCAATTATTTAAAAAATAATTATTGGGGTATTTAACTTGCTCTTCCTGAACACCAATTAATTACATCAGCACACACTTACAAAATTAACTTAATACTATACTTAATACTAATACACCCAGTCCCTAGGCTGACAATTTAGTAAACATAAAAATCAACCATGCCAAGAATTTAAAAAATATTAGGGTTTAAAGACGTGTTGATAACGGTAATCGGACCGAAAGGGCCATAACAAAGTAGATTAGCACCCTATCAACTGAGCTAAGCTTCGGACGCTAAGTAGGGCCAACTCAACTTACATATTAAAGGTATTTGTTTGTACAAATACGTTTTATTATTGTTTAAAAACTCCACAATAATAATTTGTTAGTAATATGTTGAAACAGTTATGTTTTTAAAGAAAACCATATTTTATCTAATCAATGATGCATTTATGAAGTTGATAAAGTTAGGATATATAGTTATTGACCAGCGTAAGACGTAAAACTAAACTAACTAATATAAGTAAAATTATTTAATACCTTTTAGTGAAATTTTGAAATAAAAGTTTATAAAATATTTATTTATTTATTTTAATATCTACTCTTTCAATATATTTTAAATCTTATTTGCAGTGTCACTTCATTAAAAATTGACTCCCATCATGATTGTGCCACTTGAGTGGTGTGTTCCTTATTTCCAAGTTTCTGGGGAATCTTGGGTCTACAAGTTCCGGTAGTAGAAAATTTCATGAAAAAAAGTATAAGTTTGTCTACAATTTTTCTTCCCAGAAAGTATCCTCCCTATAAATTTTTTCCACAAATATTCCACAAGGTGTCCAAAACACAAACAGACAGTATTAAACGTTGTGTTACATGCAGTTGCCCTTGTATTTGGTACATAAAGTTGTTTGTTCCTTTAAGCGCATTTCCCCTTCCGAACAGTACAAAAATGACTATTTTCCTTTAAAAGCTTGCTCTGGTGTCATTGTGGGCTGCAACTGCTGGGCCTTTCACTTCTACGATTCCGTCTGTTCCGATAAGCCCATCAGGTGTGGCACAAGCCAAGGACAATTTTCATCTACGAAAAGTCCACTGCGTATCACTTTCACATTCAACTCAGCTTCAAGCTGTTCAAGAGCCATAGGTTTATTTTCCAAACCATACCTTGTTGCCTTGGACTCCAAAAAATCATTATAAAGAAGAGCTCTTACTGTATTAGCACATTTGGTGTTTTTTTCACATCTTACATATTTACCAAATGAAGATGCAGTAAGACGCTTTGATCTTTCCACTCTCCATTGAACAGTTTTAAACCTGGGCAGTAGTTAATAGTTGCAAACAGTTCTCGTTGATCTTTTGTTAAACTTAAGCCATTCAAAAAGTCCTCTTTTTTTCTCGTAAAAAGTTCGGAATCCATATCTGGCTTAGCTTGAACACTCCCATAATCATTGTCAAGTCCTGAAGAGTATAGTTTCCTTCTTTTGGGGATGGCGCTGTGTGTTCGAATCTTCGAAGCTTCCTATTTTGATGAACATTCTTTTGTTCTAGGTGCAATTTGGGGGAGATGAGCTGGCTAAACGTTTTGTGGCCCCTTTTGGATATAATCCTATAATTTTCCTCCTGTGTTAAAAGAAATAACCGTTAGTTCACTTCTTGTTTTGATACCACCTCTTGGACAAAAATTAACTCTTTAACCGGAAACGTATTTGCAGACTATATTAATTAAAAGATTCAGCCTTGTTTGTTGTAACATTTTTGCAGTAAGCTAGCTGCATGATGAGCAACCAGGTTTTTTGCTGCTATGATTTCTAACCATACTCCTGCATTTTGAAGGACTGGATTAGATTCTCTTCGTTTTCCTTTGGTCCATTACAGAAATAACCTCTTTCAGCACATTTGGAATGATCTCCAAATACATGACATGGCCCATTATCAATATCTTGTCTTAGTTCTTCAATTTTTCGATGAAGAGGAATTCCACATTGATTGCCCCTGTTTCTCATGGCTCCAGTAACCGCACATCGGAGGCCATTTGATGATCAGTTATAGCTTTCCTCAAAATTGGGGGAATTGGACAACATCGTTTTGCTCTTTGAAGAAATATGACGGGGCCCTCTTCAAGTAATTTCTCAAAATATGGTTGCTACATTCAATCTTTGTTACTGTGAAGACAAGGCCATTATGGTTGAGCTTTTAAAAGATTTCGCATAACTCTACTATCTCCATCACCTGTAAAAATAAACAATTAATATAGGCTATACTCAGAAAATAATCCACTAGATTTTACTATAGCTAGTTTTAAAGTAATATTAAAAGTCACAACACAAGACATTTAAAACTAAGCGATTTTTAAAACAGTAGATTTGTAGGCCTACTATATTTGCAATATATGCTTATAGTTTAAAAATTTACATTTAAAATATGTCGTTTAAAAATTTAAAAATCCAACACTTCACAAAACTTTATTTTTCATATTTCAAAAAAACATACCTATCAACTGATGATATTTAAAAGTTATGCATGGCAAACACTGTTCTTGAAACCTTCCAATAATATCCGATTCCATACTATTCGGAGACTTTTTCCCAGTTTTTTAACAAATGGCTCTTTTGGTGTATCATTTTTACCCTCTAGCCCGAGCACACATGCAGCAGTAGGAATTTTCTTGCATTTACAAACAACACCTTTTGAGTTCGTTTTCCAAATAAAACAAGCCTATAAGTAAATATATAAAGGAGATGTAAACTTGTAATAATGTATTTTACCTTATTTGACATAACCCGGGCCTTAAAAATGTATTGTATTGTTTTGTATTGAAGTGCTAACGGGTTAGTAATTTTTTACTAAAAAAAGACACATTTTAAATTTTAATAAGACAAGTAAAATAAATAATTTACTACAAAACTTAAATAGTCTATAATATATATATAAGGGATTTTGGTAATAATTGAGTTAGTTTAAATCGTCTTTATACCTGAATAATTGAGTTCAATTCTCAATTTTAACGTATGGTGAATTTCAGTGCAAATAAAAAAATAGAGACCCATTCTTGTTTTTCTTTTTCCCGTCTGTAAAAAGTTAGTAAATTCCCTTTTTTTCTAAGTTAAATTTCAAACTAAGTTTCATATTAATTTTACAGTTTTTAGGAATATTAAATCAAATTCACTTTGTATTTTAATAAGCCTGTTAAGTACCTTGGAATGGGAAATAAATTGTGCTAGGTGTTCTATAATGCCTTACAAATTTACATAGGTATCCTTTTTTAAATGGACCGTGAACAAAAAAACACAATTTAAAAGGTATTCACGTATTATCATATTATTGTTCTAAATCATAAACTGATATACCAACTTCACCGTTAGACAAAGATAGTATAAAATTATTGTAAATATTTTTGTTACACTTACAACACCAGAAAGAACATCATAATTGCTCCCAAACGAGCGCTTGCACCCCGCGCCGTCTGTCACAACTGTTACCAGAGGAACTCCAAACTATGTCCACATCTCCTGCTTCAATAGCTAAATTCCTTCTTTCTGCAACTGTTTCCCGAGGAACTCCTCTATGTCCAATCTCTGCTTCAATAGCTAATCTTCCTTCTTCTCTGTCACAACTGTTACCAGAGGAACTCCATCTATGTCCAATCTCCTGTTCAATGCTAATCTCCTTCTTCTTTCACAACGTTTACAAAAAACTCCATCTAGTCCACACTCCTTCAATAGCTAATTCCTTCTTCCTTTGCCGCAGCCCCCATTCTTTGCCATGCAACATCGTTTTATGAGTGAAGAGAGCTTCTTTTGACATTTGTTAAAGGTTTCTTTGGCCATGCAAGCATATCAAGTGTTGATGTTGTTTTTTTTTTATTTTGGGTATAGCTTTGGCCTGTCAATAACATACTGTTCACCCAGGCCATATTCGAATTCCCTGTATGAATTTTTTTTCGCTGGTCTTTTCAGAAAAGTAACTTTTCTATTATTCCAACATATTACACTTACAATGGAAACATTTTGCATCCCTCTTCTTTCCTCACGGATAAAATTCATGTTGGGAAATGAGCAGTCAAGTTGCCTGCTATGTCGTTATCCTAGCTATTTTTCCCCAAATAGATAAGCCAGCATCAAACATTTGACGTCCATTGATAAGTACCCCAGGAGGTTTGATAGATATATGATTATTTTGTGTTGGCTTAAACTCCCTTAAATTTTCTTTTTCAAGAGATAAGGAAAGAGGTCTGATTTCCATCTAGACAATCATTCATTTTCTGAATGGTTTGGGAAAAAAATTGATCATCTGTGAAATTGGAACAAACAAGAGTTTTTATGATGTTGGTAGTTTCTTTTTAGGCGTACTTGTGCTTAGTCTGGCAAATTGAGCACCCGGATTCTGAGTTATCTACAAAGGCTGGCTGGGGGATTGTAAATGTTTTTTGGGAAAACCTGCACAGTTAAAAAAAAATGTAATTATTTAAAATACAACGGATCATGTTTGCAAATCCCAAATATTTTATTATTACATTTAAACCCCATTGGTACTAATAACGAACTCTTGGAGGATGGGGCTGAAAAAATTAATAGGGGGAAATTCTTTGTGCATCCATTAAAGATGGATCCCTGACCTCCCATGCAAGTGTCAATAACCCAACTCTGCTAGGACACCAAGTTTATGACTGACCTAAATACACACCTAAACCTAAGTCCATAAATATTTTTTAACTGAATCACTAAATGAGACAACTTATCTTAACCAAAGTCTAACGTAACTCAAATTGGGCCCCCCACATCAATTTCCTCCCACAGTATTTCCTCATTGTTTGTGCTTCGTTTGTGTCATAGTTATTTTAAAAAATTATCGTAGCAAAAAAAGCCGTTTGTTCCAATCGATTGTGCTCCTTTTATGCTCATATATCCCAAGCATTTTTTAACCTTTGCTTCAAAATTAAGAATTTTATGAAAGATTTAATGTGGTGGGCCAACTTGAGTACTCCCTATTCTGTAATCTGTAAAAAACATTGAGCTCAAGCTGGCCCCACTTGATTAAAAAATCATCTTAGGGAAATGCAGTTTGTGCCAGTCGATTTTGCTGCATTTTTGCTCATATGTGCCCAAAAATGTACATTTGTGCTATAAAATGGATCACTATTGAATGAGATAAATACAATTTTGTAACGTTATGTTTTTTCTAAATGTTTTGGGGGTAGCTTGAGCTCAAGTTGGCCACAACCATTAAATTTTCTATAAAAGGGCCCCTTTTATAGCCAAATGTTTACTTTCGTTGTACATATGAGTACTATTAGAGCATAATCGAATGGTACAAACCGCATTTTTGCTAACGTGATTTTTAATTAAAGTGGTGGGCCAGCTTGAGGTCGTGACTTTTTTCGGGTTATTGTATGGGGAGGACTCAAGTTGGCCCACCACATTAAATCATTTATAAAATATCCCATTTTGAAGCACAAATTAATAGTTTTCGGCAACATATGAGCACAAAACGGGGTACAAATGAATGGCGTAAATGAAATTTTTCATACGTTGTGTTTTTCAAAATGTTTCTGGCTAGATGAGCTCAAGTTACCCCACAAAAAAAAATTTTTTTTTTAAGAAACCCAATTTTACAGCATAAATGTTCATGTTCGTGCATACCTGAGCACAAATTATGGGGTGAAAAAATTGGAGATGTGGCGGGCCAACTTGGTTACGTAAAGTCGAGGAATACTCAAGCCAATAAAATTTATTGCAAGTTGACAAAGAGCTGATTTTAATCGACGCCATAAAATTATTAAAAACTCACCTTTCTTCAGAAGGAGACAGAGAGTTGCAATCTATAATTTCTGTCTGTTCTAGAATATTAGGTTTTTGGCTGACTCGATGAACTGTTTTAAAACATCTGTTTGTATGTAAGTTCCCCTTGGGCCCTTTTCAAAGCGTATTCTGTAAAAAATAAGGTCACGTTTTAAGAAACTTGTTTTTCTCTGAATACTATAAAAACTACAAAACAAAAGCCTTTAAACGGTATATTTGAACATTTCTAAAGGGAGGAAAAAAATAAAGCAGAAAATTTTCTATCCTGAAATGATTTTCATTAATCACAAAAATCACAGAAATTAATTACATTATTTTTTTTAAAAAAAGTTATTTTTTTCCCATAACTATTTAAATTTTTTCTGTACTTAGATATAATTGTGGTGTTATATAAAAATTGGTTTAGTCTAAGAAATCACTATACTTTTCCTTACATTTTGCATAATTTTTTATTTCATTACGTAGCTCAAAAATCTCAGACAAAAAGTGTAATTAGCTGAGGATTTTTTTGCTAGGAATTATGCATGCAAAACAATACAGGATGTTAATTTTGTCAAGCGTATTCAATTATTAATTATTGTAATATAAGACTTGTATTTTTTAAAAAATCTAACATTTAATTTAAATAATTTAAAATAAATATTCCAGTGCCCTATTTTATTATATAAGTCATGTGACAAATATTTTCTTACATTTTAATTTCTTATGAATTTTTTAATAAAAACCCGTTTTGGTTTTAAAAATAAGCCTTTGTTTCTTTTGGGAAAAAAACAAAAAAATAAAACAACAGCATTAAAAAAATTACCAAGGACGAGGAAGGATTGATACGAAAATGTTCTCACACATTAGCGTGTGTAGATAAATGAATAAAACTAAAGTGAATTTCACATTTAAATTATTATTATTTATTAAATTTTTATTATATTAATTATTATTATTACTTTTACTATTAGCACGCGTCTTACTACCCGTTCGGGGTTTTACGCATTTAAAGCTAATGTTCAATGGTAGGATGATTGTGGGATGAATGGAGGACCTACAGTTTAACGGTGGAGGCCTGGCATTCCACACATTCACAAGTTGTGATTAATACACGTCTTGTCAGAGGTGAAGGAAGGTTTGGCAATCAGATAAAACCTGTTTCCGGGACCGATGATTGAACCCCGGACGCCAGCACAGAGGTCCGACACCTTACTCCTGACCCCTTAGTCACCCAATTTCACATTTTATAAAAACCCCACCGCAAATGCATCTTGGGGGAGATTCGTGAAGCTTATCTCACCATGTAAGGCTCTAATCCTGAAAAATTTATACCCAAAGAATAAAAGGGAACTCTTTGGGATCTATAAAAAATAATTATAAAAAACCAAAAAAATTTAAAATGTTTTAAATTTAAGAACAAAATTAAAAAATTATGGTTTTTAAATTTTCAACGGGCCCAAGTTTAGTAAAGCCCCCGGGTGGGATTTGAACCCCGTCCCCCCTTTTGAATATAGGAGAAACAGGGTTTTAAAAAAAAACAAACCCCAAACCTTGAACAGTAAACTAGCCCCTGTTTTTAAAATAATCAATCAGTATGTACTTACTTTAAATTATTTTAAAATAAAAGGGTTTCCCTTCCCCTTTTTCCACCCTAATTTTTGCGGCGGGCGTTTGGCGAAGTCTATTTTTTTCCCCTTTACGGTAGCCCCTTTTTCCTTGTGTTTTTATATAAAAATATTTAGCCCCGCGTTT
Source organism: Timema cristinae (assembly GCA_039000515.1). NCBI lineage: Eukaryota > Metazoa > Arthropoda > Insecta > Phasmatodea > Timematidae > Timema > Timema cristinae. The sequence continues at coordinate 4,466 of JBCFYV010005405.1, read as the reverse complement.
TAAATACCCGTTCGGGTTTATACGTTTTTAAAGTACTAATTAATTTAATGGATTGGGAATTTGGGGAAGGGTTGAATTAGGGAAGGAAAACCCGCATTTGCGTGGAGGGGAGAGGGGAAAAACCTTTTAGGAAAAACCCCCCCCAAGTTCACCCGACCGAGATTTCGAACCTCGATCTCCCCGTCCCAGCAGTCGACTCAACACAAAAAGCGGTTAGCCAAACTACGCCGCTTGTGTTATTTTTCCCATATTTTTTTTAAATTTTTTATGGGAAAATAACAATTTATTCTTTTTTTTTTTTATATATAATTTTAAATGCCTGTCAATAAGAACCCAAAGCATACACAACTGTTTTAAAACACGGGACCAGTTTGTAAACACATTTACAGAAAAAAGCTAAAAGTAAAAATTATTTTTAATTTTTTCAAATCAACACCTAAAATTTTAAAAATGTCCCGGGTTTCACTGGGAAATTTGTCTCAACTCTAAAAACAACCCGAAGGCCAGAACCCAAACTAAAAGAGCGCATCGAAAAGGACCCAAAACCCCTTTCCTTTTTCTCCGGAAATTCTTTATTTCCCAAAGGTAGAGGGAGGTATGGTTTGCGTACTTGAGGGCTAAAAAGCTTTTGCTTTGATGCATCAAAACAGAAAAAGGTATTCCCAAATATCTTCACTTTTTCTGTTGTGACCCTACCCAAAAAATGACTTTATTTGTTTCTAAAAATTTTGGTATCAAAGGATTATATATAAGTTTTCCCTCGTCTCAGAACTGTGACGATAATATTAAGGCCATTTAAGGGTCATTGAAAATAGGCAAGTTTCGAGTTTTCATTAATTTTTTATATACATAGAATATCAAAAATGTAAGGTTGAGAATATAAATAAGCATGTTCCCCACCTTTATCTTTCCCTTTTTGGGTTAAGTCAAGTTTGTAAAAAACTAAACACTACCTAACCATCGTGTATTCTGAACGTATGCAACGCATTCCAACTCTCCGGTAGGCGGCCCCTTAAACAACAAATTTCTTCCCTGCATCCTTCCATCTTGTGTTTGCAGGAGAACCCACTTCGCCCAAATGACAACCCGAATGCTTCGTGGGTACGATGTGTATCGTACCGACAAGCCTTTCTTTGATCGGGCTAGCGGAGGTGTGACTATATTCGCACGAAGCAATATATATCACACAAATATTAATATGTTTCTGATCTCCAAGTGATTACTATCAGAGTCTCCCTCCCTTTGGAGGTAACAATAAGTTGCATCTTTCCTCCACCGGGGGAGTGTGTTCCTAAGAGGACCCTAGGGCCCCTTTATACAACTTCCCCCCCTATATCATCTTGGGGGACTTTAATGCAAACCTGGTGTGGGGGTCCAATATTACTGACTTACGTGGGAAAGGGTGGTAGAGGATATTCTTGTCTCGGGAAACCTGGTGTTAATGACCCCCGGGACCCAGACAATTTTTCTCCTTTAATGGTGTATCCTCTTTCCATCGACCTAACATTTTTGTAGTCCCGGGATCGGTGCCCACTTCCTTTGGGAGGTCCACTCGGACCTATGTGGCAGTGATCATTATCCCATTCTGCTCTCAACACTTGAAGATCCTCCCAGTACAGCACGGATACCCCAAGGGTGCTAAAACGTGCTGACGGGATTATTTCCGCGAGCTCGCTGATTTGGTGAATCCCCAAAATCCTGACGTCGATATTAAGGCCGGGCATTTTACTTCGACAGTCATCGCGGCGGTGGGGTGCTTCCATCCCTAAATCCTCGCCAAATCCGCGCCACCGTCCTGTTCCCTGGTGGAACGAGGAGTGTCGTTGGCTGTGTCTGATCGTCGAAGGGCCCCTTCGCCTCTTTCATCGACGTCCAACTTTGGAGAATCTGGAAACTTCCCGGGTTCTACGTGCTCGAGCTCGCCGTGTTATTCGAGAAAGCAGAAGAGATTCTTGGAGACAGTCTATTTCTACCATTACAATTACCACTCCCCCAACTAAGGTTGGGACAATATACGTAAATTAAGTGGTAACAAATTTCCATTAATAGTATACCTGCCCTCATGTCTAACGGTTCACTTGTCTCCTCATCTATGGAGGTCGCCAATGTTTTGGCCTCGATGTTCACCGCTATTTCTAGCATTTGCGAGCTACTCTAAAGAGTTCGCGGTGCATAAGCGGAGCATCGAGCCCCTTTAAACTATTGATTTTGGCCAAAGTCGGGGGGAGGATTATAACTCCACCTTTAGTAAAGAGGAACTTACCTATGCCCTGTCCCAGGCGGGCAATACAATTTCGGGCCCCGGATGATATCCATTAAGAAATGTTGCGCCAACGTCCCTCTGGACGGGCGTTTGCCTTAGACTTCCTCCCCCCGAATTTGGCCAAAAATCAATAGCATGGTGCTGGGACGTTTCGCTTAGCACCGCGAAATCTTTGAGTAATTGGCGGTGCTAGAAGTAGCGGCGAACATTGAGCCCAATACATTGACAACCTCCACAGGGGAGGAGACAAGCGAACCGTTAGACATGAGGGCAGGTATACTATGAATGGAATTTTTTTTACCACTTAATTTACGTAAATTGTCCCAAACCTTAGTTGTGGGAGTGGTAATTGAAAGGGTAAAAATAAACTGTTTCCAAGACTTTCTTCTGCTTTATCGAATAAACACAGTGAGCTCGAGCGCGTAGAATCGGAATTTTCCCCAGAATTTCTCCAAAGTTGGACGTCGATGAAAGAGGCGAAGGGCCCTTCGCGATCAGAATAGCTAACCGACACCCTCGTTCCACCGGGGAAACCCAGGACGGGGGCGCGGATTTGGCGAGGATTTAGGGATGGAAAGCACTCGCCGCCGCGGTGATCGTCGAAGTAAAATGCCCAGCCCTTAATATCGACGTCGGGATTTTTGGGATTCACCAATACAGCGAGCCCACGGAATCTATCCCAGTCAGCCGTTTTAGAAACCCATTGGGGTATACGCACTGTACGGGGAGGTCTTCAAGTGGTGAGAGCAGAATGGGATAATGATCCTGCCACATATGCCCGAGAGGCCCTCCCAAAGGAAGTGGGCAGCGATCCCGGGACTACATAAGGTTGGGTCGAGGGCAGAGGATACACCATTAAAGGTAGAGAAGTGTGTCTGGTCCGGTGTTATTAACACCAGGTTTCCCGAGACAAGAATATCCTCTCCCATCCTCCCACGTGCGTCAGTAATATTGGACCCCCCCACCAGGTTATGCGCGTTAAAAGCCCCCCAAGATGTATAGGGGGCGAGAGCGGTTTATAAAGAGGGCCTCTAGGGTCCTCTTGGGAAACACGATCTCCCGGTGGGAGGTAGTTTGCAGCATATTTTTACCTCAAAAGGGAGGAGGAATCTGACAGCAATCACTTGGAGATCAGAAAACATATTAATATTCTTATGATATTATATTTGCTTCGTGCGAATATAGCCACCCCCTCCCCTAGCCCGATCAAAGAAAGGCTGTCGGTACGATACAATCGTACCCACGAAGCATCGGGTTGTCATTTGGGCGGAAGTGGGGCTCCCGCAAAAACAAGATGGAAGGATGCAGGGAAGAAATTTGTTTGTTTAATTTCCTCTACACGAGCATAGAAACCCCCTACAATTCCAATGTGGTAACGACATTATGTATAAATATAGGTTTATTCATCCACGCAATCCATGGCGCTATCTCTCAAAAGTAAAAATTGGTTATGGATTTTTTAGGGTCCTCTTGCCTTTCTGAGTCTCTCCTGGACCTCTCGTTTCAAGAAAGGCTTTTTTTTCTCCAGAAGAGATTTGGGCGTTGTGTCGGTGCGCGAAGGCTTTGTAATAGCCTTCGACGCTTTTTTTACTATTAATTTTTGGCGATACTTCGTTGGCCCTTCTCGAGGCACTGGCAGGAACTCGCCTTAGCGGCCTCACCTGTTTCACCCACCCCCTCAACCTCCCCAAGAACAGAGGACCAGTGAGAGGGCGAACCAAAACGACCGCAAATACTTTTGTTCCCCGAGGTGTTTCTCGGGGGCTTCCCCGAGGTGGACTTGGGGGGGAGTAGTAAAAAGGGGACTATATCCGATTTTACGTCACTGTTATTAAATAATATTGACTGCTCACTGTTATTAAAATAATATTGACTGCGTCTGTAAGTGACGCCAGGCTTAGTGACGTCAGTGAGTGAGTTCAGCCTGTGTTGTGTATGGTGACGTTCCGCATATGGACGTCACATTTAGATTTTGGGGCGCTAATTTTTCAAAATATGGTGACGTTTTTTTTGGGTCAGCCCATAGGTATGCTATAGTATTGTGACGTCATCCTGATTGATGTATTGACTGTGGTCAGCCTGTGACTATGACGTTTCAAATAGTGTGGTCGCGTCTGACGTCGGTTCTGGACGCCCCGTAGCTGGGGATTATTTTTACGTCACTTATAATATGACTGACGTCGAGGTATATGCTGAGATTATA
>JBCFYV010005404.1:0-14657 GCA_039000515.1 Timema cristinae | reverse complement strand
ACCTAGCAATTTTGTAAATAAAAAATTTATTTAGCTGAGCAAGTGATTTTACTTAAGTTAGTGAAAATTTGCGTCGGCAAAGATATAAATTATCTTAGAGATGTAGTAGGAAGGGGGACTGGCCAGAGATCCTGGCCTGCTTCAGGATGGGGGATTATGCCCCTCTCTGTTAGCGCAAACATAGAAAAATTAATACTTCCCCAAGAAAGTACTAACAATGAGATTTTAGCATGAGTATCATCCGTATAATAATGTTATAATTTATATTCCTTAAAATCAATTTTTATGATAAAACACCCATACTGCCTGCCCTCATCCTCATACACTTGTCACTGGCATTAAATTGTACCTAGTAAAACTAAAATTTTGAAACAGAGAAAAAAATCCAATCAATATTTGAGTATACATTACTTAACAAATCCCATTCTGTGTTTTCAATACTCGTCGTAAGTTCTTTTAATTATTTAGGGGGTAGGAATGGACTACAGAACCCTTTTTTTTAACAACAACAAAAATTGCACCATATGATAGTATGATATGAGGAATTAATTATTTAATTCATGTAAATAAAGTTAATCATATATGCATTGCTCCAGACGTGGATTTTAAATTTTCGGAATAAAATCATTCCTGTTCATTATACTGTACTAAAAGTATACCATTTTAGCATATTATAAGACGTCTCCCACTCCCTAAGATGCCAGAGGTGTTGTTCAAAGTAAACCCCTCACAAGATGAGCCGACTTACCTAATGAAGGAAGGCACCTCCTCCTGATCGGGCTCTTCGAACGGCTTGACGACAACTCTGCGCCGAGACGAGAAGTTCTCCGGATTAAAAACCGGACCCAGAGCTGTGGCCAGAGCTCAATGAGTCCAGAGACTGCGTCCTTTGGTGCAAGAAGTCGCTCAGCGTTGGAACTTCGGGCTCATCACGCAACTGAAACATCGTGCAAGGCTCTTGATTAGTCTACCATCCTCAACCATCGGTTTGTGCCATTAGGCTGACAGTGGTATGGCTATAACACATGGACTAGTGTGGGAATGATTAGTTTAATTTGAAAAACTTCTGGTAGCTAGAAGTCACAGTCTGGCGATGGGATTATAAATATTTGCATTTAGTACACGTGCGCTGGCCATTAGCGAGCTACATTATCTTTCATAAGGACACAAAATGAGTATGGTTTAAAAATAAAAGATTATAAAACCATTTGTGGCAAAAACTACTAGAGGCACACAGGGCTATGATATGACTTGTGACTCAAATCTATGGGCACACGAACTAAATATCAGGTTTTATCTAGTCCAGGTTTCAAGTAACAAGAAGGTGTAAGTTAGAATCCTGAACCAGTGTACAAAGTGTGTTTAAACTAAATGGTTTACCAATATCCCTCCACAAATATTCTGGTACATTTCCTCTAAATTCAATCTTCTGAATCCTTAACATATTAGCTTTATTAGTTCATATCGAGTAACCCGAACGACTAGTGAGACGTGGTAACAAACATATTATTCACTACCCGTTTGGGTTACTCGCATATGAAATAATTACGCTAATATGTTAAGGATTCAGAAGATTGAATTTAGAGGAAGTGTACCACCCTCAATACATCTGACGGATTTGATCCCCAATCTCCCAGTCATCGGCAGTCTAGTCTATTGCTAGAACGGCCTTTAAAACTATGTGGATAACGAGGCGGGTAGACACAATATTAAATTAGGGCCTCCTGAAGCATAAATGTATATTTAAACCGAGATATTTCATATGACAAAATTACTCAAACGATTGGAGAGTTATCGTCACAATGTTGAGAGTAAGTAAAAATATATTGTTTGAAATAATTTGGTATAACATTTATAAAGGATTTGGTTTGAAATTTAGAAAAGGCAGTATTTAAAAAAAAAGTGTCAAACAGTTTTCTAATTATCTATGAAACGTGACTTCCTGCTGAGCTAAAGATCAACTATATATCTATATATCAGCTATAACATCAAAGTTAATAAAAAAAGTGTTTTTAATTTTTATAGTTTTTTTATAAGCATTGCATACAAAGTTATAGGTTTGGATCATGCATAAATATGAATGTAAATAAAAAAACATTAAATTTTTATTAAAACATTTTATTTTAAAAAATAATTTAATACTGTATTAGTAATAATATGTATAAAAAAATTCAATTTGACACTCAAAACATTTATCTAATCATCTTCATTTACCATAACTTCGTATGCAATGCTTATGAAGACCGTTAGCACTAAGTAAGAATTATGAAAATAATAACAATAAAAAATGTTAGTAACGATTTGTTTTATTAACTTTGATGTTATTTATGTTTCCCAAACACCGAGACAATGTTTCGATCAAAAATTAAAAATGGCAAATAATACCATGCCAATGTGAATCGTCAAAAAAGCCATTTCACCACTTGCTTCTTATGCGTCACTAATATGCCCACTTAATATTTTGGCGGGATCCCGCACTTTTTAAAACGCTCGAAGCCGGCCACCAGAGAGGCTTCCCACACCAAGTCGCCACTTCTCCACTCGCACGCCCGAGTGCCTGAAGCAACAAACACCCCAGTTTTCAGACGCGCTTTTTAGGTATTAAATCGGATCCTGCTTACATTTCACCATATGGGGGTTGTAGATAAACTCTTCTAGAATAAATGGGCTTTGAAAATTCACTCTGACAATTATCGGCCGCTTCCAAGCCCTTTTTCGGAAACATGTTTTGCATACTCACGATTTCCGCAAAAAATCATGATTATTTTTGCACAAAATTTTTATTGTATATAGGCACCAACAAGAGCTACAATTTAAGCCTAAGAACAAGTTACTAAGATAATTACAACCCCTATTATTAAATGTCAAATAATGACCATTTTTCACGGTGATTTTTTTTATTGAAAAAGTTGTGAACCGATTTCAATCGACCAGGGCTCATCTTTTTCGTTTATTTTAGGCGCTATCATGGACTATTTTTGTTTATCGAAGAAAAAAAATTGTTCACACCTTAGAAGTGAAAAATACCAGTTTTCGGCATTTTATAATTTTTTTTAAACGTAAAAGCTATAAGCCAAAGTCCAAAGTATATACATTAAATTTCTACGATTTTCTCCTAATTATCACGTTGAGAAAGTGGATGGTTAATTTATTTTAAGAAAAAAACTATCTTACCTGGCCTAATATCGGAATTGTTTGAAACGACAAATAACACAGCAATCTTTTAAAAATGGCACACATTATTTGGTTTTAAAATGAGAATCAGAGTAGTTTTTTTTCGTGATAAGTAATTCAATTTGATCGATTTTCTTAAAAAAGTAAGCATCTAAAGATAGGGCTTAGTTTGCTGAGAAATTAATTTTCAAAATGATTTAAATATTTAATTAATATTTTATACTATAGACAATAATGCATGTTGATTTTTTCTAAAATAAATTAACTTAAAGCGCCTTTAATTTTGACAAATTTTGAAAAACTTACATTTTTCTAAATATGGCCTTAAATATTTAGTTCAAGATAACTATATTAGAATTGTCTTACATAATAAATAAGAAGATCTACATATTTTTTTAAATATAAATAATTTTATGGTCATTCATTCAGCACATTTACAGTAGCATATACATTTGTATGATATTAGGTTTAAATTGTCAATATAACTACTGTATATAAGTTATGGTTTTTATGGATCATAAAATATTGAATTTTAATATAAATAGTTGGCCATATATATTAAAATATATTATGTAACTTTTACTAGAGTGTCCAATATTAATACTGTATTACTAAAGATTGTACTAAGGTTTGAGGAGCAAAATAATAATCAAATACTATCAATAAGATTTTTTTGGCAGAAATTAAACAAAACGCTTGGCTTTTCACTAGATATTAAAATAAACATCCGTTTTTAATCATTTTCAAAGGAATTCGGGGTTTAGCTTTTATTTATTTTATATTTTATTCATAGAAAAACAATTCTTTCAATTAATTTATTTTGTGTTAGTGAACTTATCTAAACTTAATCTAACTTACATAAACATCATAGGGCAAACCTAAATACACTTTGAATGACTTCAACCAAATAGATTAAAACTTTGGTAGTCCTAAATTCCGGATAAGTGATCAGGGGTCCATTTATTGGGATTCCTTTCCCCCTTCCTTGAGTTAGCCTCAAAAAAAAGTGCTTCATCAAGCTTGGCAAACAATTACTCTTTCAATGTTCGACGACTATTCAGAGATTCAATCAATGTTGAGGAACTAAACAATTATATTTCAGAACGATTTTTTTTCCAGTCACTGTGGCTTTTCCAACTACAAACTTCTTGGTTAGTATGGTTACACTTTTACAATTACTAAGGCATTTTAAAACTTGGTGACGTCGGCTTAGTGTCGTTTAACCTACTTCGGCTTCTTCCGGCAAGCGGCGAACCTTCACGAAGGTTCTTGACTACAATCTGACAGTGACTGAGGAACATTCCAACATTATTAACACAACTGTGTGCAATAAGCCAAAATTATGGATGAAGAAAACACAATAATGTTGGTTCAAGAGTATGAATGCTTATACTCATAATTTGCGGCATAAAGATTATAATAATAAGCTCACTAAAGAAAATATTTGGAAGGAGATAGCTGAAAAACTGAATGCTAGAGGTTTCTGTAAGTTTTCATACTTCAGGACACTCATTCTAAAATATTTGTGAAACTTTTGATGGTCATCATTGAGTCGCCCAAATAGTGTGGAATTCTCCTTCTCTTGCTCTAAACAAATTAAAAAAAACAGTATTTTCCTTCATTTTATCCTCTCTTTATCAAGTGAAATAATATAAAGCCCACATGCAACAATCATCTTCCTCTTTTTGATCTTTGTCTAAATTGCCAATGAGCAAAACAGTAGCTATAACAGCACAGTCCCAGCACGGTTCTGCGCACAGTCCTATCAGACTGAATCAAACTAGGGAATGATTGACACCCAAGGACCCCCATCTAAACAGCTTTTACTCCTGCCCTAGCAGTTTACAGAATTAGGCTTCACTCCCAGAGATTTTCGTGATAGTAATATAAGAGGGCAAGGACCGGTAAGGGTGTATGGAACATTTTTTTTATCTCTTTGTAAACACTTTCTACAGAAACTGAAATTTATAATTTATATTTACTTATTTTCTTATTTATATATGTTATTATAAAATAATAAAAAACCTCCCCTTGTTTCTTAGAAGGTGGCTTTAAGATACCAAGGTAACTCCGACTTCTCTACTCTGGTGCAGTCAAAACAAATCAATCGATAGATATTTAAAAACAATATTTACAATACAATTACTGGTCACTAATAAAAAAATTACAAATTAATTTAGTTTATAAATCTAACTCAAATAACTTATTATTAATTATTATTATTATTTAGCATCACGTCTTACTACCTGTTCAGGTTATACGCTTAAGTACTAATTACGCTAGTGGATTAGGAATTGGGAAGGTTGAATTATAGGAAGTGAACCCGCATTTGCGTGGAGGGAGAGTGGAAAACAATTTAGGAAAACCACCCCCAGTTCACCCGACCGAGAATCGAACCTCGATCTCCCCGTCCTCAGCAGTCGAGCTCAACACGACTAGCACGTCAGCCAACTACGCCACCGAGGCGGGTAAAATAACTATTAATAAAGTAATAATTATTACAGACAGTCTGACTGATCGTGTAAGGGCAGTGCTGATGACTGATGGCCGAACTGACAAATACTGATGTGATCCGAATTTTCTGATCACATCAGTCTCAGTCCATCAAGTCTTGCAAGTGATGGGAGAGACTGGCAGTGTGCGCAAGTTACTCAGTATTTCCTTCAGTCTCAGTGGCAAACAGACTGACTGCCCATGCATTTTTCTTATCCATGTTGTTGCATGTAGGAGCCGAGAATGATAAATAATGATACGAAGACCGAGCGTGTACGGTCTCGTAAATACTGATGCATATTGACAGTCAAACTCAGTCTGACTGATCGTGTAGGTGCCCTATAATAAGGACAGCATGTATTAAAAATTAAAACAAAACAAATTAATCTGTGTATAAATATTACAAATTATTTAATTTTATCACTGTTTAACTCTCTTAACTAAACACTATTTTTTTCTTGACATACTATAATTATTTCATTGTGTGCGTGCACGTGTGTACTGTTGAATTAAGCACTTATTTTTTAAACTATCGATACATACGTAGATAAAACTACTAAAATTATCTACGTATGTATCGATAGTTTAAAAAATAAGTGCTTAATTCAACAGTACACACGTGCACGCACACAATGAAATAATTATAGTATGTCAAGAAAATCTGTAGTGATATGAAATTAACTAAGCACAATAATAGACTTGTTCAAATAGTGCAATAAAATGTGTAATGTTGTATGGCTTCAATGGGCAATAATTTACATAATGATGTTTCTGTTCTAGTTAAGCTAATTCGTAAGTAATGTGCTAATATAAACAGTCAATTCAGCAAATTAACAGTATCACCAAAAATAAAATAGCTTGCTTCAAAATGAAAGCATACTGTACATATATTTATTTATATGAAGGGACAAAAAGTTTATCAAGAAAAATAAGGGAAATATTTATTCATTTAGAACTTTAGTTATCTTAAATTTGTTTCGATTTCGATATACACTTTGAACCAAAAGTAGATGCATCTCCCGATGCCAATACATATACAATAGCTACATTCTCACGTGTTGGGGATCATTTCCAACATTTATTGTCAAGTCGTCTCAGACATACATTTACACGTTCTATCTTTTTGGCAAAAATCCGTGATAGTTCAAACTGTTATATGTTGCTTATAAATGTTGTGATGGCTTTCTTCAGTTCAATCAGAGAGTGAAGATTATCTTCGAATCCTTCCTTTTTAGTTCCTCTCTACAGATAACACGGGTGGGTGTGCTATTTGACAAACGTGGGGCCATCATTATGCCCTTAGAAATTAATCTGTTCCCAAATAAATTGTGCAACAACGCCATGGATACATGAGTTGTATGTACAGTATCAGTATCTTTCTATAAGTAGCCGGGGGGGGGGGGGGGGATTTCGTTCTCAAATATCCGGAGAAAGGGTACATGATATGTCACAGTAACGTTCCGCATTTATGTAGTCAATTAAGAATATGTGGCCATTTATCCGCTTACGAGAAATCACGTACCACAAACCAATCTTCTGATCATGTAAATGGTGTTTCTGGTATCTTAGGAAGATTATTCTACGACCAAATGCGGCTGTTCTGGCTGTCCTAGTAACCGGATGAATGAAAACACGCTTCATCAGATAAGTATGCCACTTCCAGAATATTATAACTCTTGACAGAGGTATAGTCTATGAATCATCGGCAATACTCAACACGCCTGGTGTAGTCTCTTTCTTTCGGTCTGTGGAATGATGCTATATTGTCGGGGTTTGGATTCAAGTGCTGATAGGAAGGAATGGGAGATAGGGTGGATGTTCATTGTAGGTCTACGTGTCTAAAGTTACGTACGGCATTGTTAATAATATTGATACCAATAAAAGTGCAATCCTATTGTTCGTAGAATATGTGAGTACAGGGGAAATAGGCATCATAAAACTGAAAGATGCCGAAAAATATGCCACCCATCTTGTCTGATTATACCTCAAGACCACTATTGCTAAACATGCAAAGAAAAAACAATCGATGCTGCCGAATGGGATGCAAGATGTAAATTATCCGGTCACTTATCCTCCCACCTCTCACCCATCTGTCAACCCTAGTAACCCTGCCCTCCCTCCTCCCTACGCTTCCTCCTCTATTCAACTAGACTTTTTTGGTTAAGGTGTCAGACTTCTGTGCTGGGGGTCCGGGGTTCAATCTTCGCTCCCAGCACAGGTTTATTCGATTGCCAAACCCTTCCTTCACCTATGAGAAGACTTGTATTAATCACAACTTGTGAAAGTGTGGAATGCCAGGCCTTCACCGTGGTTCAGATCCCACGTTAAACTGTTGATATTCCATTTCATCTCACTATCACCCTATCATTTCACACTAGCGTAAGTGTGCATAGCCCGAATGGGTAGTAAGACGTGGTTATAATAATAATAATAATAAATTGACTTTCTCCTGCTGTAAGCCCTCGTCACGCAATCTGTCAAGACTCGTCATCATTAGTCAGCTGGAAAATACCTTATCCTTTATATATTCCGAGAATTTGGGGAAACCATCTTAGTGAACTATCTTGCTCAAATGGCATTTCGAAGAAAACCTGGATTTGGGTTTTAAACAAAAGGTAAAATTGACAGACATAGGTAGGTAATCCTTCATTATTTTTACTTCTTAATTTCAAAACTAGTCGAGCTTATCACCTCCATCGCTCATATTTTCATTCAGCTTAAGGCATTTCCAGCCCCAAAGTTTATGGGAAATCTACAAGCGACAGTTGGTAATAGCATTCCTCAATAAGTTCAAAACATTTAGTGGAACGCAGTAAAATCCATTCCTAAAGAAATAAAAATGGAGAGCTTACAACCTTTGCGAACTATATCAACACCAGAGCCCATAAAGCTAATTTCACTACAAATGGTAATGCAATTCCCTTTTTCACAGCTTCCACTTTTCCATTTTCATTCCAGGCAAATGCCGGTATACTCTACAACCAATATATCTTAATTCACAGCTGTGAGGCGATTAAACACCATAATCAAACCTTTAAAGGTGAATTAATCTAGCTCCAACCTCTCCCACCCACCCTTCCACCATTTCTTTCTACCAACAACCACCAACCCCACCATCCAGAAACCATAACGGTTAGTTACCATCCTATACACCAATCCACTCCACTTCCCTGACAAGGTTCAACTTCCGACTACTATCCCCTATCCAAAGTTGATATTCGTTGGTGTTTTACGTGCTCTCTCTCAATAACTATAAACTTGACAGGACTTGTCGATTATCCTGTAAACCCCTTTTCATGTCAGGCGGGAGAGGATATTTTCCGCACAAACCTGAAGTTATAAATCATCATAAGTATGATGGCTTCAAAGATGACGTTGCAAGCCCCTCTTGGTTAGGCCATATACCCAAGAGTATTATCATAACTGCAGTGACGTCGAGAGATCAAATTCAAAATCTTAAATCTTTATAAACATGTCAGCTTCAAATAACACCCTTCAATCTTCCACAAATCTATACACATTTAAAGTTCTGAGGTCTAACTCCGAGTAAAATCATTTTAAATTATGTTGCAAACGACTTGCCCACACTCAACCCTTTAACGCTAAATCCTTACTCGTGAAGGATTAAATCTTAGGCCAATTATGAACAACGCAATCGATTCATCTATTATAAACAAGCATCACATTTACCCCTCATCTTGGAGGAAGAATGGACTAATATAAAGTATATAAATTTAATCAATATTCGCTTAAAGTAGAAAAAAACTTTTAGACTTCATGTATTGATCCTTAAGCATACTTTCTATCGCTAAGTATTCTTCACCTTTCATCTTTGAGAAATAAGGCCTTAAGACAAATCTATATTATACGAGTAGACCTAATATATAAACCATAGGATGTAAGAATAGAAGATGTAATCTAAAAATTACATTTCTCTCTTTACATCCCTTTCATCCTCCTCTTCTTGAAATGTGACCGATAGCTTACTGAAAACCTGGTGCCAAACAGCTTGACCCTGTAATTTTGAATTCCCTTAGTGCATAATACTAATCCCTCTAAGAAAATGCTGAAGCAGAATGTCTTCACTCACTAGTATACTTTCTAAAGGTTAATACATTTTGGTCCCTATCTTAGAGAGCTCACTCCCAATATTATTGGGCGTCTTTCCAACGACTTAAAGCTCAAGTCCATAAATATAAATTCGTACCCCCTTACAAGGTTAATCCTTAATCTCTAGTCTTTTACACTTATCTTTTAAGATAAGAGAATATAGATTCAGCTTTGAACTAAGCGTACTTTACCACACATCGGAGCAAGGACACTCCCCATAATAAAGAACAAGCTCGGACAGGTTTACTGACCTGATTACATCATTCACACTGTATGAGGTATGCTCGTCCATACAGACTCTTGCAAGCTTTTCAAAATATTCACCATCTCTCTGGATTCCTCTTTGGCAAGTTCGGCCTACATCATACTTGCTAGGCATTTAATCAACTGGCACTAATTATCAGAGCCACGAAACAAATATTGGATCGTAGTTCATTGATCATATCATGAATCAGTATTTAATCATTATTTTATTATACTTAAGAGACATATAATCAAATATTATGAATCATAGACATATCATACTTGATCTGAGCTCCACATCATACTCACTCATATCAGTAAATTATTTTTATATTATATTTAATCACTGATCAAAGCTCATCATAATTATCATCGATCTAAGCTCTAAATTAATTTAATCAGAGATCTACATCATACTTAGACGTACCCCTTCCTAGCCATGGATAATAATTGCATTATATTTGATGAATGGTCAAATTTATGCTTCATACTTTAACATTTGATCACCAGCACTTTGAGCACAATAATATACATTCTGTAATTCCTCCCCCTCGCATTCCAAGAAAAAACTTTTGAAAGTTGATTTCGTGAAGCTACATTATCCTATTTGACAGATTATTAACAAGTACTATCCTTCTACTTTGGGAATTTCATTAATATGTCTTCGTCCTCTTTTATAAGAAACAATTTTGGGAAAATATTTCCCACAGATTAATAGGTTTCTCCTCATTTGTTAAAGGTAGACGCTCCATTGCTACATGGTTAGCACTCTCTTGAGACGATTTGATTCCCTGCCACGTCAGAACTGGTATTTGGGCTTCAACAAGAAAAAAATCCAAGCATATTTACAAACAATAAGCGTCACTCTTGTCTAATCGATTAATTACCTTTCAGTTCCACGCTTGCTAAAATGCGCATAGAGGAGCTTGACCATATAAAGTCTGATCGTATTAGTTCAAACCATATCGAGTTATCACAAGACCGGCTCTCACAAACCCAGTCATCTTAAGTCTAGAAATCTTATTTACAACCATCTCAAGTAAGACCATTTAATTCTATAATCCACAAATTTGGTATAACTATAAGATATTAGAAGTGAAGGGATATCGTTTTGATGCATGGCCCTCTTTTTACTAATGTTGAAACTGTAAAATTACTGGAATACATTTTCTTATTATTGTGACGTGTCATTTTTTTAAATTAATAGGTACTGTTAGTGTTTTTTTATGATAGGGTAGGTCATTTGATTTGTCACCCAATATTTGTTTGATATGGCGGTTACATAATACAAGGTCTAGACATAACCATAACACCTTTATAACTGACTTTCTATAAGGGTGTAGAAAATAGTTCCTTAGCCTTACGTATGCTGATTATTAAATGATTTTTTAAAACGAACCATTTTACTTGGATAAAAAAAAATCTTAGCTTTGTTTTGAATTAAACATATCTAGCTAAGCTTGTTAACCATACAGATATACAGGTTTGATATTTTAATTTTATCAGCGCTTTTATTTGAGAAATGTCATTTAAAAAAAAAAGCATTGATCTTATGAAACCTTCTTTAAACATGGAGTGTGGATTAAGTCCAGTAGAATTTTTATCCACTGAAATCTCCAACAGCTTCAAAAGAATCAGCTACTACAAGAGGTAATTTGGTAGGGAAGAGAGGAAGTAAGACCATTAAAGAACAATTTAAAGACTAGCTCCTTCAATACATAATATCGAGAGGCAATAGCCTCAGTAAAACCGCGATTTAAAGTACATTTTCTAGCTATTAAAATACAAACTAGATTTATACATCTATATGACAAGGTACGTGTTCTGCAGCTTGACCATTTTACAGATGGTGTCTATGTTTGTGGATTAAATCTATATATAATGAACCTTTCTCTATATTGGCTATTATAAATACTTTATATTCTCTCAAAGGATCTTTAGAGAATTGATAGCGTCTAAAACGGGTGTCTGCTGGTCTTAGCGCGCAACGTTGCCCTATTATTTTCATAGCAAAGTCTTAAAATTGGCATTTTCCAATTAAATTACAACACAGCTCATTTGTTTTCAGAGTGATTTTTTTTATAAATGAACAACAGAGAAAAGGTCGAACGTTGCATCATTCCAGTGTCTTGACTATATTTTCATATGTCCTGTGCAAGGTTCTATTTTCAGGCCACTTAATTTTTTTGTGGGGGGATGATAATAATAAAACCAATATGATATAACCATGTTGTATGAATAAGTTGTGTGTACACTAGAGATATACAAGATCAACTGTATTTTTCTAAATGAAAATAATTATTTTAATTGCACTTTTCTGACTCTTTTCGGCAACTAAGGAGTATTTCACTCACTCTCGGCCCCTGAGTGTCCCTTATAAGTTTCAAAATAATGGACGAAATTCATTGAAATTTACTACAGACATACCTTGGTGTATGTGAAAATGATGATCTCATTCCAAGTTTTGAAAGTGGGTGCCATTAGTATCAAGGCATGCTGCACACGCCTCTCCATGTTATCAAAGGTATTCACCAACACATCGGGAGTCACAGCCTCACTTTCCCACCGAATCTTTCCTTGCAGTTTCATGTGAGTCAGTGATTTATTGCGATACTTTACATTTCATCATGCCCTATAGGAAGAGATCCGGTGCGTATGGTTAGGTGACCTTGGTTGCCAAGTCCGTTAGAAGTTACAGAATCTTCAAAGGAAAAAATTTCAGCCAGGCTGACAGTGGAGGTGTGGCAGATGGAAACTATCCTGCTTAAAATAGCCAATACGGATTTGTTCGTCCAAACTGATTCACAAACACATAGAAGATTTCCATGTAAAGTGTTGTATGGAAAAAGATGGGGTCAATAATGCGGCGATGTGACAACGTATACCACACATTAACCTTTTCATCATAAAGATGTGTCTCATCCAAGATGTGAGGATTATTACTAGCCCACATAAGGGTATTCTGGGAATCGACGTACCCACTTAGGTGGAACCACGCCTCGTCGGAGAGCCATGAGTAGTCCAGCATTTTCGGATGTGCATTGACAAACTGCTGGAATCAATGACAGTAATTGAGTCTTCTATTTGTCAGGAGGTTTCAATTCATGCATAACAGTTACACGATATGCATGCAGCTTTACTTTTTTGCTGCTCGTTTACATGTACATGTGGACGCCCATCTCCTGCGACAGTTTACGCAAGTACTTCTGTGGAGAGGCCAGCAGTCTGTTTTTAACTTCCTGCGCCGTTGTTTCTGGCAGTTTCGGACGTCTCCTTCGTGGACATCCACCAATGTTCCCATGGCTTCATATTTATTCACCAGGTACTGAATGGAGGACTTTTCTGGTGGTTTTCAAACCCGAGACTTCGCTTTAAATTGTCTTTGTCACACCTTTATTGACGCCGTTTTCCAGTACGTGCGGACAATGCACACGTGATTTTCCACTGTTGTACCGCTTCATATTCCGACTGTTGTTGATCCAATAACAGCATAGTCAGATGCGTCACACCAACTGCCGAGAACAGCGAACACGCGATCAGTCTTCTTTACATACAGGTGCCACACACGGACTAGACAGTAGCGCCACCCCTCTGTCATTCCGACACCATACTTCTCATACACCAAAGTATGTACGTGACAGATTTCACTGAATTGCGTCTTATTTTTAAAGTTATATGGGAAAACTCAGGGGCCGAGAGAGAGTCAAATATCCTGTACATCAAGTACATTAGAGTTAACATCATTAACGATATTATATTAAATCAAAATTATGGAAAGATTGGGTAGTTATCGTTCTTGACTTGAAAGTCGTTCTTGACTTGAAAGTATATCTTGAATAATTATTCTTGTCCCGACATCTTGTCTCAGTCTTTCTACTGAGCTTTATAGTCCTATGTTCGATTTCTGGCATGACCAAAAAATTTATAATTTGTGGGGTGTAGATTTCCCTTTCATAGTGATGAATTAACAATATAATAATATTTAGCACCGCGTCTTACTACCCGTTCGGGTTATACGCTTTAAGTACTAATTACGCTAATGGATTAGGAATTGAGAAGGTTTAATTAGAGGAAGTGAACCCGCATTTGCGTGGAAAACCATTTAGGAAAAACCACCCAGTTCACCCGACTGAGATTCGAACCTCGATCTCCCCGTCCTCAGCAGTCGAACTAAACACGACAAGCGCGTTAGCCAACTATGCCACCGAGGCGGGTATGAATTAACAGATGTGTTTGTTCTAGATTAAGTTAGTTTATAAGTTATGTGCTGATAAAATCAGTCGGTTCAGAAAGTACAAGTTAAATAAATGAAAAATGACAACATTGAATCATTATTAATTATTTTTAACTTGCTAAATCTTCCGGCCCACTCGACGCAATCGGTTCACCGACATTTGAACGGCACAGTAGAGAATGGTGGTGAAATTAAAATTTGAAAATATAACTAATGTATAAGACTTTTTTGTTGTTAATTCCATTTCAGGGACTCCTCCATAAATGGGCCCCGTTCTTGCACCTGCCTAGATACGGCACTGTTTCCCTGTGTTATTTGTTAGACTTTGATAGCAATCGAAAAGAACATATGAATTGTGGTGTTTATGATTGTGTTAAATTTTAAAATTTTCAGTAGCTCAAAA
>JBCFYV010005403.1:0-15730 GCA_039000515.1 Timema cristinae | reverse complement strand
AGGTTTGATTGATTTTCCAAAAAAACGGCGACCCAGCTTCCACCGCAGGGTCATTATAACATATAGAACTATATCCCCCCGGGGTGTGTCATACGCAGTTTAAATATAGAAAATGTGGCGCCTTAAACTAGGCCCAACATGTTGTATAGCTTTTTGTTTAAAGGCAACAATCTGAAAATAACGGCAGAACCAGGTTCCACGCTATGAGGGTCTCTTTTTCACCTATAAACTGTAATTGCCCCCATGTTGGTCATGACGCGATTAAAATTAAAACTGTGGCCCTTGAACATGGATGTGTAGGGAGTAATATCAAATTTTAAAATTATATAATTTGATAATTACGGGCAGCCCCGGGGTTCCACATTAACAGGACATTATAGACATATAGAACTTGATCCCCACCATGTATGCTCACCCGGGGATAAAATAAGAAACTGTGGCATCTTAAACTCATCTATTAGAAATTTGTTTAAACTAAAATTTACCTTATTTCGCCCTTTTTTATATTTGTAAAAATTTTTAAAAATTTCTACTCTGTTCCCATCTACTAGAATTTTTGGAACTAATTATCTACTGTATTGCCATCTATTAAAATTTTTGGAACTAAATTTTTCTTTTTTCCATTTATTTTTCTAATGTTGGTTTTTTAAAAAAAACGGTTAGTTTTTTGGATGTGGCGGACTTCTGGGAGCATGCAAATATTTTTAATAAAAATTTTGATTTAATTTTAATCTAATTTTCAAAAACTTAATAATTTTAAAAAAAACTTTTTTATTAGTAGTTATTTTGTGGTTAGTAACTAGTAAAGGAAAAATTCTTTTCACTTTAGATAATAAAGTATTTTGGTAATCTCATTGTTTTACAAAATCTTGTAATTTTGAAGGTCTTTTTTTTTTTTGAGCTAGCACTCACTATTGCAAAAATAATTCAAACCTATGACGGGATGGGAAAACATTTTAGGAAAAATTCACCTTTAATCTGGAGAGTATATTTTTAATTATTTAGAAAACCACCTTTGGGCTAACTCAACATTTTTGAGTAAAAATATTGAATTTTTTTTTTAATTGGCATTATAAAAAAATCCCCAAAATATTAGTATCCTTGATCCAATGTTTTTTTTTAATCAAAAAAAGTGACAATTAAAATATCTCATATAAATTACACTTAAGTAAACATTAATTTATTGCAGACAAACAAGGCAAGAAAATTTTTGCTTTCTTTTAAAAAAGCAAATAGAATATATTTTTTTTTACTTAAACAGTTAAGTTAATATTTTATTAAAAAAATCGCTGTTTTTTATAAAAGACTTTAATTCATCATTTGAAAACATTTTCTACTCGCCTATTTTTCAGGATTGGTGAGGTTTCAAAGTATACAGCTCAACCCCCCCCCCCCCCCCTTGAACATCTTGCTTTTTTCCATAACAAACTCAGTTGTTTATATAGTTTTTTAAAAAATCAACCAAGCTTAACCAAATCAAATTTTGAATGTATTGATACATTTAGAGACTAGTTTTTTAAAACACAAAGTTGTGTGTATTCTAAAAAGACATATTTAATCAATTAGTTATTTAACCGACAAATCAACATATTTTAAGGTGCTTTTGCAGTGTTTTTATATAATAAACAACGCAAAAAGGGTTTTTGTTGTTGTTGTAAAAATGATCTCTGAAAGAAAGCGTAAACATTACTAGAACACAAATTTTGACAAATGAGTCAGATAAGCCCTTTAAAAAGTTTTGAACACTTGCATGTAAATTATTAAATTTTTAAGGTAACTTTTTTATCTTATCTTATCTTTCTTCCACAATAAATTTTTTTTAGTTTTTTTTTTTCTAAACTAACTTTTTTAATTTTGGTTTTCCTATTTAAATTTTTTTGAACAGTTTAAAAAAAAATATACAATAGATCTAAATTATTTAAATTTACTGATCTAAGCCCCCTATCCAAAATCATGGAAAAAATATGCTTTAGAAATCACTCATCCAAAAACCGTTAAAAAAATGTTTTTACAACCTTAACTTGCTAAAAATGCTGTGGGAAAAAATTGAGGTTTACATGTTAATTCCCTTTATGGCCCCTGTTTCTCGCACTAAATCAGTAGGCAGTCGAAAAGGGGGTATGACTTTTTTCCTAAATGTTTTCCCCCTTTTCCCCCCCAAATGTGTGTACACTTTCTTAATTCAACCTTCCTAATCCCAACACCTAAAGGGAAAAAGTGGCCCCACAGAGTTGTAGCACCAAAAACAGCTAGAAAACACATGCTTAAAAAAACATTTCGGTAAGTCTTTTTTCCGACTACTGTAGCTAGCTGAAAAAATTTAATTGCCCTCGAGATTAAACCTGACTCTTGCAAAAAATTTGCCCAATAACTTGATTTAATTTGAGTTATTGTTTTATAACCCACTTTGATGGCCGCATGGTTTAAGGCATCATTACTCTTGCAATAGAACTGGATTTACTGAATATAGGGAAATCTGAGTTTGATTCTGGTCTATGTGTACATACTTAGAAAGGTTTTCCCTATATGATTCCACTCTCCATCCAAACAAATGCTGCTACACTTCCTCTACATTAAAACTTCCTCATGCCCACCACGGTATACATACGCATATAACTGGAAGTAAAAAAAGGGTCTTAAAAAGAATTGTTTTCACTTTTACTGTCCCTAACAATATTAGTTGACAGCAAAGATGTGGGCCTATTAGTTAAACCTGTATCAGCAATAAAATTTATCTGTGGTGGCACTCAAATTACAATAGACTGAATTGCTGTTGATACAGAGGTCAGGGTTTGAACCCTAACCATATGAGTTTTCACTCTGTCTCCATGCCAGTTCAAGTAGGGCATACTTTATACCAGTGGTTCCCAACCTTTTGGGGCCCATCTCCCCTTTCTGGAGGTTGACTAACACTATTGCCCCCTTTTCATTTTCATTGAAATGCCTAATTTTAAATTTTGAAGTAAGGTGTAAATAATAAGGCAGTTTTATTATTATAAACAATTTTACTACCGTATATACAAACAACCAAAGCAGTTTTATCCGGTCACTCTTGAATAAAATAGAAAAAAAATGTACATGTTTACAGATTTTTTTTAAAATAACAAAGAAGTGAAATAATAACTAAGATCATTGATGTACATTTAAAAAACAGGAGTACATGTTTTTCATTTTTAAATTGGAATCTGGATAAATTAAGAAAGTTGGCAGTTAAAATTTGAAAAAATAAATGAAAGTTTGAAAATTTGTTTTTTGTTTTATTTTACCTTTTCAATGGCTGCCTTGTGCTTGGTGGATTTCAGTTAGAGCTTGAATATCCGGCTTTATGTTCGTCAAGTTCAGGCGCAAGTCTCCTTTGAGGCAAATGTCCAACTTATTTCTTTGTTTTATGAGGAGCTGGACAACAGAACTAAATCCTTTTTCAACTAAATATGTTGACAGGAACGAGATGAGAAGTGGTTCAGTTTTTCCCCACAGTTGTGGATAAGTGTCCATAATCTTCAACCCAGCCTAACTCGTAACCGCTCTGCTTGAAAATGATTTTCGCCTCACAGTCATACTTCAGATCTAGAAACTCTGTCTGCAAAGAGTTATCAAGCTTATCCACAGCTTCAAACGAGAATGGATCGAGAATCCAATCAGGAATTTGTAACTTGGTCAAATCTTCAAATCTTAATTCCATGTCAGTTTTTAACTGGTCAAGGTGATCAGTAAAAATTAGGATTTTTTCTTCTGGGAGTTCAGGAGTCTCGTTAGCTGACACTGAACACTTTTTAAGGGTCGGAAACTGAATCAGCTCTTTACGGCCAATATTACCTTGTGAATATCAAACTTGGCGATGAATGATGAAATAATTCCTTTGGCCTTGATAAGGTTCATCTTGTTTCCTTGAAGCCTTATATTGACTTCATTCATTTTTACAAAAATATCTGTAAGGTACGCAAGTTCCAACTTGCGTTGCTTCAAATTCTCACTTAAAACAGGATCAGACGTGTCAAGAAACTCAGTAACTGTGTCAAATAATTCGAAGAAACGGCGCAAACAGTTTCCTTTGGAAAGCCACCTCAGGGCCCAGTGTGTAGAAGCAAGCGTTCGAATTCCTCATCATTTTCATCGCAAAGTTGTCGGAACAGACGGTCATTGAGGGAATTAGCTTTAATCTTGTTGATACCAGTAATGATCCAGTTTTAGGGTTTCATGCAGGACACCACTCAATTTTTTCGCAGCTAAGTGTTGACGATGAGTGACACAGTGAATAGTGATGACCTTTGGCACTTCTTTCTTAAGGTGGGCTAGAAACCCAGCATGACGACCTGACATGGCAGGAGCACCGTCTGTTGCGCAAGCGCTCACGTATGTTAAGGGAATCTCTTTTTTCTCAAAATAATCTTGTACCACTTTAAAAATCGACGATCCTTCGTATCAGTGATCAAAGTTCTAGCAAAACAGCATTTCCTCGGTAATTTCCTTTTGTTCATTGATAAACCTCACATAAGCTAATAAAATTGCTTTGTTATCAATCACAGTTGATTCATCAATCTGCAATCCAAATTTACTTTTTTTCAACAAATTGGTGAGTTTGGATTCAACGTCTGTGGCCATTTCGTCAATTCGCCTGGAAACAGTATTGTTGCTCAAAGGAACCAATTGACTTATCTTATTACTAGGGCCCTCGCCTAGCATGATTTCAACAATTTTTTTGGTAGCCGGTAAAACAAGAGTTTCACCAATTGTGTGAGGTTTACCACATTTAGCGATCAATAAAGACACCTCGTAAGAAGCAAGAAGACCTTTGTCAAGATCGGTTGCTCGTTTTTTAAATAATTCACTCACATTAGGCCGTTTAACAGCTTTAGCTTTGAGGTGTTGAAAAATAACTAAGTTCTTTACTCACTTTATCACTGTGTACTCTTGATAAATGATCTTTACTCACTTTATCACTGTGTACTCTTGATAAATTGATCTTTCATTCGTGAAGGCTTCATGGCTTCATTACTAATAAAGGTTTTATCGCACAAAAGACAATGTGGAAACTGCACATTTTGCGGTGATGTGATAAAACCGAATTTTAAAATACTCAGCTGAGTATTGACGACACTTCTTCTTTTTTGAATCCATTGTGCATGAACTTCTACACTTCAAAACAAACGCACAAAAACAAAAAAGACACACACAAAAACTGATGGTGAGGCACACAAAGGCTAGTGAAGACTGAAGACGAACATAGGTCAATGGCAAGTGTGTTGTGTTGGCAGGGCGGGGAGGGGGTTGAATCACCAGTCGGGCCGCGCTGAACAACAACAGGTGGGGGACTGTAAAGAGGGGTGAGTGCAGTGAACTAGCCAGCTGAGAATAGCCAGTGACTCGTGCTACCCGGCAACTTCTACTGTACAGTAACTATTTTAATTTTTCCCCTTTGAATACTCATCGCCCCCCACTTATTTATTGCCCCCCTGATAACCCAAATCGCCCACTTGGGGGCGATCGTCCCCAGGTTGGGAACCACTGCTTTAACCTTCTTAATCCCTGCCTCTTTAGTGTAATTAGTAATAACTAACAAGTGTCCAGCATAAAACAAAATCTTTAATTTTAAGTAGGTCTACAAATAATTTACCACATACTAAGGTTGATCTTTTTTTATAACTTTACAGAGTCCAACAAAATAATGCAAGGTTATTATTAAAATTCATAATTATTTATTGAGAAAGAAGAAAAATGAATCCGGAGAGTAAAAATGACACAAATAAACAACTGGAAACTAACATTTCAAAAGATATTCTGATTAAAGAGTTGTCGATTGGTGTAAGAACAACAATCGGATCACGTTTGTCACAGACCAAATTTGTGAAGATGGTCGAATATGCCTTAATCTTACAATAGGGAAGGGGCAAGAGTTCTTGATTATCTGTCCCTTGAACTATCCAAACTATGATGATAACTTCTTTGTGGAAGCAATACCTAAACTTCAACTGTGGTTGCAATGAACTAAATGAGTTCAATTCTTGACTCAGATGAAGTATTGAGTTTGACCTATGTTTTTGAACAAAGCTGATTCTAGCTATTACTACAAATCTAGCAGTCTTCTTGATTTTATTATCCTCGGATTCTGACCAAGATTACGAGGAAGAAGACATGGACTCTGACATAGATTATTTTGAAATTGATGTGTGTCAATGAAAAGGAAATGGCAAAAGAAAGAAATAGAACTGCGTTCACAAAATGGACAAACCACATCATCAGATGTGTGTATCGGGGTTTTAAAAAATAATTCCGTACAAGTTTTCAGCAACTCTGCCGCTTCTGGGATATTGATGAATGAATTGATAGCCATATTGAAAGAAAAGGATAACACTGGGGTGACTGTACACCCCATAAATGGGCAATATATACCAGTGGTCTGTCAAGTTTTCCAATTTGACCCTGAAAGTGCCTTGCCCATTTATCTTCAGGAGTTGAAGATGAAATATGGTTATGATTATATAGAGCTGCAGCTGGAATTCACCATGGATTTATATCCCTTCTATCCTCCAGTAGCAAAGGTATGTTAATACTCTTAACAGAACAAGTATAATAATTGGTGTGATTATAGAGTTTCTGACAAGATGACAACTTAAACTAATTTAAACTATATAGGGTCAAATCTAAATCTTAGAAATAAATTGTGAATCTAAGTGGAGATATGAAACATAAATACTAGTAATTAAATGTTGACTTATTTTTCTAAAATCATTTATTATAAACAATTTGCCTTATATTCAGTTAAGTGTTAAATTAATGGGTCTCGTTAAGTTTGTCCCATAATAAGTGTGGGCTGAACCACCAATGATTAGTACAAAAAGCTGTAAAACAAATTCCAATTAGAAATTTGAAAATATACAGTGGCATGTATTTTTTTTGAATCTTGATCTGATATTTTCTCAAATCTTGAACATTCTTTAGGATTTGAGGGATTCAGAGGCCCTGTCCATAATTAAAACCTAATAAGTCCCAGTTTCTTCTGAACCTTCTCACTGAACCCATCTTTACTACTTTCTCCTTGAGCCATTATGACCGCTGAGCTTTGTTTACACAAATAAAAACTTTCCCACACATCTTGATGTCAGGATCCTAGAAACCAGTGAGTAAGGGCTGGTTGTGATCAAGTTAGTTGAGTGGTGTTATAGAGAGATAAGTATGGGAAAGATTCTCACTATCACCACCTTTACAGAAGTTCTCTCAAAAAGTATAGCTTATTTTTTAGAAGATACTGCATATACAGATACTACAGATTCTAAAGATATAGCTTACCATGCCTAAGATTAGTTCATCTAGGCTCAAGAATGATTTTTTTCGTATGTTGATATTCATTGCATAGTAACCTCTTGATCTATAATTTAACTGGGCTCTATGTAACACCAAGTTAATTATTTAATTTCAACTCACAATACTTTAATGCACAAGTTTAGACGAGCCCTGCTCGCCATTTTATCTATATAGTTATGATGAGTATTCCTTGTCAAAATACGTCAAGGGGTTAAAAGGTGGCTTTACTTCACTCATGTGACTGCTACCACCTGCAATGAGGTGAAAATGTGTCGTGTTTTATGTGGCGAAAATTAACTTCCGTCTATGTTTGATTGGTGTGTCCGATAGTTATAAGTTAATTTTTGATGATTTTAAAGCTAGTTCGTTTTTATTTTATGCATAGGCTCATAGGTTTGAGAGCCTTATCTCTCTTTTAAAACCATATTATCATTTAAAAAAACATGTAAATATTAGCAAAGGCTGGTCATAAAATTCTACCAGCTATTTCAGCTATTGGATCCAAATTTCATTTAGTCATGCAAACCAAAATAAAGTAATTTAATCTTTCTGTATTAATATGGGTTATTGAGGAAGAGGAGAAGGTTACATAATGATGAGTTTTCATACTCTGTATAATCAGAAAACATTGTTACGATAATCAAGTCTTGTAGATTATGGTGGGCAGGTCATGAAGCACGAATGGGAAATTCTAGACCCTTGTTCAGGGTACTAATTGACAAACCCAATGAGAAGAGACTTTTGAGATGACCTAGTAGGTGCAGATGGTAGGATAACTTTAGAATGGATCTGAATGAGATAGGGTGTAGTGAGGTGTACTGGATAGAACTAGCTCAAGATAGGTTGGCCTTAGGGTGTAGTGAGGTGCACTGGATAGAACTATCTCAAGATAGGGATAGGTGGCATACTTTTGTTGTAAGTGCTGGCAATGAACTTTCGAGTTCCTATAACCATAGAGTAAGTTACTAATATGGGTAGTTAAAAAAATTTGTCACAACCCCTGGCCAGTAGACACAAAGGTTGCAAATAATTTAAATTTTGAAAAATAGAAACTATTTTTGTCAACTTGAGTATATCAAATTTAATTGCTTGTGTTTATTTTTATTTATTTTTAAACTAAATAAAGAATTGAGAAACCAAGAAAAGATATTCTTGAAACCAAACACGGTTCTTAAGTAAAGAATTGAGGTAGGCTATACCGAAGAGCCAAACTGACCATCCCTAGTTAATAATAAAATAAGAGGCTAAGTTATATACATAATGACATATCTGTTTTAAACTGTACCTAGTGCAAAATAAATTGATTCCAAAATAAACAGGGTGTGTTTGTTTGTTCTCAGCCGCTGAGTTTCAAAACTAATGGCCATAATTGGTTTATGAGAAGAACCCAGGGGCGAGAGTTATATATTTTTGTATTCTTTCTTGTCTTACACCTTAGCTCAGTTGGTAGCATATCTGTCTACTGAGCTAGAGTCCAGGGTTCAATTCTTGGTAGGGTCAAAAAATTTACCATTGGTGAAATATAAGTTTCCTCTTTCACAGTAAGTGATCTGGTGGTCTAGGGGTAAGGTGTCAGACTTCTGTGCTGTGGGTCCGGGGCTCAATCCTCGGTTCCAGCACAGATTTATCTGATTGTCAAACCCTTCCTTCATCTCTGACAAGACGTGTATTAATCACAACTTGTGAATGTGTGGAATGCTGGGCCTCCACCGTGGTTTGGACCCCACGTTAAACTGTAGGTCCTCCATTTCATCTCACAATAACCCTACCATTACACATTAGCGTAAGTGCGTATAACCCGAAGGGTTAGTAAGATGCGGTGCTAATAATAATAATAACGTGGTGACCTGTGGTCTAGGGGTAAGGTGTCAGACTTCTGTGCTGGCGGCCGGAGTTCAATCCTCGGTCCCGGCACAGATTTATCTGATTTCCAAACCCTTCCTTCACCTCTGACAAGACATCTTGTGAATGTGGGGAATGCCAGGCCTCCACCGTGGTTTCGGATTCCACGTTAAACTGTAGGTCCTTCATTTCATCTCACACAATCACCCTACCATTACACATTAGCGTAAGTGCGTATAACCCGAACGAGTAGTAAGACGCGGTGCTAATAATAATAATAATAATAATAATAATAATAATAATAATAATAACAATCTTTCACAGTAATTAATTAACAGCAGGGCGACTGGGTGCTTTGTTTGTTCTAGGTTTAACTGTGGTGCAATGAGCTAAATGAGTTCATTATTGACTCAGATGAAGTCTTGAGTTTGCCTATGTTTTTAACAAAGCTTATTTTAGCTATTACCACAAATCTAGCAGTCCCCTTGATTCATTATCCTCGGATTCTGACCAAGATTACGAGGAAGAAGACATAGACTCTGACATAGATTATTTGAAATTGATGTGTGTCAAATGAAAAAAAAAATGACACAAGAAAGAAATAGAAAATGCGTTCAAAAAATGAACAAACCACAACATTAGATTTGTGTATCGGGTTTTTAAAAAATAATTCCTTACAAGCTTTTAGCAACTCTGCCGCTTCTGGATATTTAAGAATGACTGATAGCCATATTTAAAGAAAAGGATAACCCTTGGGTGACTGTACACCCCATAAATGACCACAAATACCAGTTTGTTTGTCAAGTTTTCCAAATTTTACTCTGAAAGTGCCTTGCCCCATGATTCTCAGGAGTGGAAGGAAAAACATGGCTATGATTATATAGCGCTGCAGCTGAAATGTTTATAAGTTGTGCTCTGATATGTAATTCAGTTCAGAAAGTGCATGTTAAATACCTTAAATAATTTATTTTTTTAAATGTAAATTCATACAATCATTATGGAACCAAACATTTCTTCTCTAGTAGTGAGAGTACAACATACATGCCTACAGAGTATTGTTGGGCATGATGACAAATTAGAATTGCAAGATTATAATTGCAATGTAATTAGAGCTGTTTTTGCTTAAAGGAAATTGTTATTGTTCTAAGAAAAAAAAATATATATAGCCTACAACATAGTAGTGAATTGTGTTGCAGGTTGTGCGACCGCGGCTGGAAGGAGATGTGATGCTCCAAGTAGCCAACATGGAAGTGTTGAAACTGTCACACTGGAACCCGGCCCGTAGCATGCAGTCTATCTTACATGAGATAAAAGAGTATGTGAACACATGGGAGCGAGTGGACACACTCTCTCCAAAAATTGTCCACTACAATACCCCAAGGTGCTTACCCCAACATTGAAAACCATTTGCTCTGGCTAGGATGTGTTGTCAGAGATGCCTTCAAGAGCAAGAGCCGTTTCTTCACCTCAAAGGAGCAAAGCTGTTTTAAATCAGACGTAAATAATGCTAAGCAATCCGACTCCAAAATAATCCTTTTGTTAACACATCAAGTTCCAAGAAAATTTAATTCTCTAACTGTTTGTTGAAACTCACCAGAAAAAACATTCCCAAATGATGTTTTTCTGATCAGTTATCTTGTGGCGTCACTTACGGCCATGGGCAGTCGAGTAATTCATCCGGAACATCCAAAAAGTATCTTGCCGCACAGAGAGAAAAGGACAAACAGGTTGTTACAGTTTGCAAAAGATTTAGAAGAACTCCAAACTGAAAGACTAGCTCAAGTCATGCCGCTATTGATAAAAGGCATCCATTATTTTATCATCACATAATTCAACTCAGCAAGTCATAGGAAACAAAGCTGATTCTGTTGGGCTAGACAGTGCTCATAGTTCAGCAAGCAATGGTCATACTGAACAAAAATTGTTGGTTGGGAATCTGCCTGATGGTGTGTTTGAAATCTTAAAGGCATCATCCCTCTTCGTTTTTGGAGTCCAAACTTCATGCAGACAATCCTTGAAATTACTCAGCATGCTCAGGTGTACAAGTGTGTGATCAACCTTTTTAATGAAATATCATGCTGGCCACAATTGGTGCCCCTGCTGTGGACTCTGCCCAATCAAGTACAGTCACTGAAACACACTCAGCTGTAGACTTTGCCTTTGGGCACAGGTAATTGGAAGTTATCTCTTGAAAAATATGTTATTATTTATAATATAAAAGTAGGAATGATAAGTAAGCATAGTATAAAATATAGTTTCAATAACTTCAGAAAATATTGCTACATAGCAAAAAAGTATATTTTACTATTATTATATGTTCGGTTCTTCCTCAAGTTAATTCCTTTTTTGTCAGTGAACTCAGATGCCAATGCACCCTCCTCTACCTGCTCCTTCTTCCTAAGCTCCTTTTTCCCTCAACCTTGCTTTCTATGACATCATGCAGAAGACAGTTCCGTCTAGGGGTGTGTCCAATCCAGTTTTTTTTGCACCAAAGAATTCCATTCAAAATAGTTATCTCCCAACCCAATCTTCTTAGGACTTTATTCATAACCCTTTCTGTCTACTTGATTTCTAAGTTTTTTTTTTTTCTCGGCACCACATTCAAAGCTCTCCAAGTATTTATTTTCCCTCTTCCTGAGAATCCAAGTTTATGATCTACACAGTGCAATGCTCCAAATGTAGCATTTAATTAGTTTCTTTCTTAGTTTAAAACTCAACTTTCTGGTCAGTAGTAACCTCTTCTTATTGAAAGCATCCTTCGATTTAATTTCGTTGGTGCAAATGGCATCCTTTATCAGCAAACTTTCCAATTGCTCTATACTTTCCAAATCCTGGGTTTCCAATTTTGATTTTCAGCTATTATTTTAGGTCCTACAAAACACCACTATATTAAAATTCACAAAAATCATGACATTCATGAATCATTAGTAAAAAAATATATCCCCAATAAAAATAGAATAAATCTTTACCATCAAAACTCAACATATATGTACACACACACACACACACCTCATAAAATAACTCTTGGTACAATACTGCACATTAATGGCACCACAAATCAAAATTTTGTACATATTCAAAGATGATTAAATTTATTGGAATCATTGTATTAATAATACATACTTTTATATATAATATTTTTTTTTTAAAACCCTAGGATGTCCTAAATAAAGCGGGCAAGACAGTAGCCAATGGCAATGTTTCGAAAATAGATAATACTCTTAAACGCAGCAGCTGGCGAGAATTCTACTGAAAGTTGGCTCAAAGCCTGTGTGACATGAACGAGCGTGTGAGGGTGTTGTGTCTGGTGCAGTGCAGGACACCATCGCTTAGTGAACCTGAAGGGCTTGAGCCACTTGCTTCTACTCAACAAGGACACTCACAAACGCATGTTTCAGAAATATACAGCTGCACTCAAGGACATGCAGTCTCTCATGTGTGATGTTAATGGTGAGTATACTAGTGCAGTCATATTGTAATTCTTAGGAAGGCATCATAATCAAAATTAATTGGTTTGAACTCAATGATATATTTCTGGAATTTCTGTGTCACATGCATACAAGCATGATCTTGATAAACAACAGATAATATGTATTCAAATGTTTTTATTTTTAGAAAAAATAAATTTATAAATCTAGTCCATATATTAGAAATAACACACATAGTGGAAGAACAATACAACTATACAACAGCATCTACCCAAAACAATTATCAAATATAGGCCTACATATTAAACATACGGGTGACCTGGTGGTCTAGGGGTAAGGTGTTGGATTTCTGTACTAGGGCCCGGGGTTCAATCCTTGGTCCCGGCACAGACTTATCTGATTGCCAAACCCTTCCTTCACCTCTGACAATACATGTATTAATCACAAGTTGTGAATGTGGGAATGCCAGGCCTCCACCGTGGTTCAGATTCTACGTTAACAGTAGGTCCTCCATTTCATCTCAGAGTCACCCTAACCATTTCACATTAGCGAAGTGCATAAATACCCAAACGAGTAGTAAGACGTGGTGCTAATAATATAAGAATAAACATATGGTGTATTTAGAAAAAGGTAGATACATTGATTATAAATAACACAAAACAACTACAATTTTAACCATTCTGAAAATTGAAAAATGACACCTGGACACGGGAATCGAACCCGGGACCTTCGGCTTAGTACGCCACTGCTCTTACCACTGAGCTATCCAGGATTCGTCCCGTGCCCATGGTCATTTTTCACTCATATTTTAAGGCAGAGTCTATGATGGACGTGCGGAAGTCGTCAGCTTATAAACATGTTATTATATAAGATCACAGCCATCAGACAACGCAGCCACCTACGACCCGGAGAAGAAGATCCCGGGTTTGATTCCCGTGTCCAGGTGTCATTTTTCAATTTCAGATATGATATCTATAGAGGTGCTAGCCTCACTAAAATGCATAGATGATAGCTTCGGCTTTCTGATTCATTAATATATGCAATCCCGTACAATTATAATATATAATTGTCAATTGGCTGCAATCATGCCAAACTACCGAGTCGTAGGTGGCTGCGTTGTCTGATGGCTGTGATCTTATATAATCACATGTTTATAAGCTGACGACTTCCGCACGTCCATCATAGACTCTGCCTTAAAATATGAGTGAAGAATGACCATGGCACGGACGAAACCTGAATTAGCTCAGTGGTAAGAGCAGTGGCGTACTAAGCCGAAGGTCCCGGGTTCGATTCCCGTGTCCAGGTGTCATTTTTCAATTTTCAGAATATGATATCTAAGAGGTGCTAGCCTCACTAAAATGCATAGATGATAGCTTCGGCTTTCTGATTCATTATACTACAATTTTGTTTAAGACATCCTTAAAATAAACTTATTGGATGATGCAACTGCACAGCTAACCTAGCTGACTAAAGTCAATTATAAAAAACAGAAACTTCAAGGCAAAGTAAGGTACAGTGGCACAATTAGCCAAAAGGATTAACAATTCAGAATATACACATGTGGTCCATGAAAAAGAGGATGATATTGAATATAATAACCAAAACAGCTAAGATGTGAATACATAGGCCTACACAGTGGACCATGGGTGAAATAGCTAAACCAGTAAAGAATACCACTGTGGTACTAGTACTATTTAAACTATACACATTATAAACAACACACAAATCTGCTCTACAAAGATGCTATATCTTCATTAATGTGGGTAAGACCTACTTTTACACTGTACAAGCCAGAATCGAAGTATGTAATCCTAATAAGATTAATTCACCATGAGACCTCCCTTTCCTCACTTCATATAAATGTATGGGTACCACAGTCCTCATTCTAAATACTATAAGTAAATCTCAGTGGAAATTTAAATTGGTCAGGTATCTTGTATTTTGTTTGTTTTTATGATGTGAGGTATGCTCAAAATAAAGCTTAGTGCAAAAAGTCATTTTCTGAAAACAGCCAGTCAAACTTGGTCAATAATGTCAATATTACCTTAAAGTATTTTTATAATTCTTTAATAATCCCTGTGCATTTTCATTTCACTATAACTGGTAAAATCCTCATAGCCTTTAATTGCGAGCTATATTCATTGAGGGATTAAATAGCCAAATTATCATTAGTTAAGGTACAGTCACATCTAAATATCATATTTTTTAATTTAAAACCGTGATTCAGATTCCACGTTAAACTTTAGGTCCTCCATTTCATCTCACAATCACCCTACCATTACACATTAGCGTAAGTGTGTATAACCAAACGGGTAGTAAGACACGTGCTAATAGTAATAACAATTCATTTGAAAGTTAAACCTGAACACGAAACTCAAACCTGAAATTTTGGCTTAGAAATTACAATGCTTTTACCACTGAGCTATTAAGGAGGCTTCCCATACCCAGGGTCTACATATGAGCGATCATTTAAGATTGTGAGCTATTAAATAATGCAGCCACCTTTGACACAGGACTTATGCTGTCAGTTGACAACTGTATTCAATGCACCTATGATAATGGATTAAATACTACAACTATTATATTTGTTAAGTACAGTCATAGCCACATTTAAATATAAATAAGATTGAAATTATAATTAATTAATTTCCAATTGAACTTTTTAAATACAAATGTTGTATTTGGTTTGTACAGGTGATATGAAGTGTTCTCTTAATGGCTATGATGTCAAACTCTCTACACCTTGATTGTTTTACTGCTACATTGACATACACAGTAAGTAAACTTTTACTAGTATTGTTTCTGTTGTGGATACGTGAACGTATTTTTATAGGATAAAGTTTCCACCAAACATGTTTTCAAAGTCACTCTTATTATACTAAATACTTTAATCAGATTGTTTAATATTATTGTTCTCTCTACTTTACAGAATGTTGCCGAATGCACAATTCTAAGAGCACTTATTATTGGGTAAGTAATTGCTAAAGTAATAATAATCTAATAATCTTTAAAGGAAGAATAATAACTTTTTTTTCATTAACAAAAATTAAAATTTACTCTATTTATTATTATTTTTATTATTATTATTATTTTATAATTATCATCATCACAATCATCATTATCATCTCATCATCATCCGTTTTTTTTCTTTAACTGTC
>JBCFYV010005402.1:0-13948 GCA_039000515.1 Timema cristinae | reverse complement strand
AAAATGCAGGACATTCTAAAACTATACCTTTGTCATCCCAAAGCCTAGTGTAAATACATGATACCCCGGGGTTGGTGCAAACATATTATTTGATTCAGTCATACGTCAAGTCATGGAACTTCTGATAGATACTATCCATAACTAAAAAATAAATATTAAGAGTAAATAAAAAATTGTATAAACATTTATTTTTAGCACCGCGTCTTACTCCCCATTCGGGTTTATACGAACACGTATTATTACGATTAATGTGTTAGAAATATGGAACTTAGAGGAGGTTTTCCCCGCATTTGCGGGGAAAGAAAACTGGAAAAACCTTTAAGGAAAATAAAACACCCGATCAGGATTCAAACCCGCGATCTCCCCGTCATCGACAGTTACGTCTTTTTGCGAGAGGGGATGCCTCAGGGGTTAGAACATGCGACCCCAGAGGTGGGTGTTATCAATGTTGATTTAAAAAAAAGGGTTGTACATTTCTAAATAAATTTTTCTACCACAATCCCACTATAGATAAAAGGGAGAAGCCATGTTAAAAAAAATTTATCAGAGCAGAGGCAAAAATGTCTGGTTGTATTTTAAGAGTTGAATTATCTATATTAATAAAATAAAGAGTGTGTCTGTAATGAGCAATATTCAATATCTACCCCACGCAGAGGTTTGACATTTTAAAATTAGTAGCTCTTGTGTACGAACGTTTTGTTCGTCTCAAGCAAGAAATTTGGAAAAAATTTTTGATTAGCTTCTTTGGTTTAGTTAATTAAAAACCTAGTCCGAAGCCCAAAAAGTAGTAGGCACTGCAGGGATTAAAGGCACTAACTTTAAAGTTAAATTCCACGTACAGTCATTAAAACTAAAATCATTGATCCCAGGTAACGCGGAAAAATTCAACTTAGTATTTTATAATCGTAAGGTCTATTTTAAAACCCCTGGTAATGACAAACTGTATACTATAAGGGTATAGGACAAGGAGAGCTAATTTTAAGGAAAAAAAGAGCATTAACTAGGAAATATGAAAAGATTACGTGTAAAAACCATTAGTTTAGGCTGGAACCAGTCTGGCATACTGAATCAATCGGGTTTCTGCCAACCTACCAGCCAATTTTCGAATACCGGCTAGGACATTTAGTGAAAAAAGGGTAAGAAACAACGGTGTATTTCTGAAATATTTAGAATTAGCAATTATCACCCAGACAAAATTTGAGAATAATTACATAATATTATATTTAAGGTTGATAATGACTTTCTCGGGGGTGTTAATGTTTCTTTAGCGGGAACATGAAAATATAGAATAAACCTTGAAGCGTCGGTGTGTATGAACACTCGCAAGGAGACAGAACTGAGGGGCGGGAAGTATTATTAGGGCAAAAGGGAAGGAAAGGGGAGGAGTAGTTGTTTAACTGATGACGAGAAAACGTTTCAGCTCGGGGAACCTTGTTGTTTAGTATCTGAAGGAAAAAACAGAATTAAGCTCTTGAAACCCAAAAAACAAAATTCAACTCTTAAAACGTTTTTGTTTAGTATTGAATCGATTATTATTATTATTACATCACCGCGTCTTATACCCTTCGGGTTATTTTGCCCTTTCATAATGTGTAAGGGTAGGGTGATTGTGAGATGAAATGAAGGACTACAGTTTAACGTGGGATCCGAACCACGGGGGGAGGCCTGGAATTCCACCATTCACAAGTTGTGATTAATACAGTCTTGTCAGAGGTGAAAGGAAGGGTTTGGTAATCAGATAAATCTGTCCCGGGGGACCGGGGATTGAACCCGGACCCCCGCAACAGAAGTTCCTCTAGACCCATCCCATCTGAATACGAGATTATAATGTTTCATTTATCTAAAAGACGTTGTTTAATATTTGATACAAAGACAGAATTCTACTCATGAAACGTAACATGACATCTGAAAAACTAAAAAAAGGGAACCCCGGGTGGCTAGTTATAACCACTGACGTCATGTAGATGAATCACCCCCAAGATTTAGAAAAAATTCTTACAAGAAAGAGGGACGCCCCGAACGGCCCAAGAGTCTTAAGAGGTCCAATAGTTTCAGATAGACGAGTGGGGGAGCCACTTTCTTCGCTGGAGAAGAAACGGTCAGCAGTATGCCCTGTGCCAGGCGTCGTCGTCTTCCCAGGGGATCCCCTACCTTACAGACGGGACCCCCCCAAAACGGTCGTGGTGGTCTGCGCATCGATCAACCGGCAAGGCATACCTTCACCAACACTCTTAAATCTCGACCACCTCCTGGGAGCTTATAGCCACCTAATACCCTTTCAACGGATCGTATTTCTCTGTAGAAGACAAGAAAAAAAGAAGCCCGTTAAATTCTGCGGAATCAGTCCGATAAAAACATATGGGAATAGTTTATTCAGAGTGCACCCTCAATTTTCATCTTTGAAAATACCATGCGTTAAAAAAAGCATGTAAACTTTCCTGATAGTATACCAATAACACATCAAACTAAAGTGGCTGTCGACAAAATCAATCATGCTTTTCAAACTATTATTCTTTAAGCTACCCCTTACGCTTCATAAAACACCTAAGCTAATTTTTATAATTATTAACCAAAATTTAATAAATAGCCAACTTGAAATGTTTGCAAAATTTATAATCGCATACGGAAAGAAAAGAGAACCAAGAGTGAAATAAATATGGTGAGGGGAATTATGACGCGTCACCACTCGACTGCGCAGCGTCTGACAAGGGGAAAGCAGGGGCCGGTTTGACCCTGATTTTGGTA
Source organism: Timema cristinae (assembly GCA_039000515.1). Classification (NCBI taxonomy): domain Eukaryota; kingdom Metazoa; phylum Arthropoda; class Insecta; order Phasmatodea; family Timematidae; genus Timema; species Timema cristinae. Next base: position 11,203 of record JBCFYV010005402.1, on the reverse strand, counting down.
AGGAAGCGGAGGCCTTTTTCGTACCATTATCTTAACTGTTCAGTAGTATTTTGATTTGGATTTAAAAAGGCTTATAGAACGGATATTCTAGTAGCGTTTTGGAAGGACTTTTATCCTACCAAAATTGTACTATATACTATAATTCTGGTAAGAAATAAGACCATCTAGAACGGAATTTTTTTTATCAAAAAACCTGGTATAAACATCGTTTTCCATGCTACCTCCTGTATATCCCTTAATACTTGTATTGGTGACCTTGGTGGTCTAGGAGTAAGGTGTCAGACTTGTGTGCTGGGTTCAATCCTCGGTCCCCGGGACAGATTTATCTGATTACCAAACCCTTCCTTCACCTCTGACAAGACGTGTTTAATCACACTTGTGAATGTGAGTAATGCCAGGCCTCCACGTGGTTCGGATTCCAGTTTAAAATGTAGGTCCTCCATTTCATCTCTCAATCCACCCCACCATTAACATTAGGTAAGTGCGTATAACCCGAACGGTTTGTAAGACGCGGTGTGCTAATAAAATAATAATTAATAATTTAAAAAACATTTTCATTGTTTTATACAAAATTGCAGGTAAAACTTTCGATCGGAAGAAAAATTGTCCAAACCTTTTTGGAAAAAACTCACACAAAGGCCTTAAAAAAAATTTTTAAAGATAGTAGGGGCGGGGGGAGTTAAGGGCAGGGGTCAATTTAATATAAAATGTTTGCCTCTTATCGCAGACATATTTTGTTTAAGAGAAAGAAAGATAAAAAAAAAAGAGTTAAAGTTTTTAAAGTTGTAATTTACATTTCGAGCCCTTTTGTAGTCAAAAAGGGGATTCCACGTCTTTTCGAACTTGTAGGGAAGATTTAAGATTTGCAAGAAAAAAAAAGTGTAACTTTTTTTTTCAAAACACGTAATCTAAATCGTTGTCCTATTGGAAGAAAAGAAACGATTTATGTTAAGACCCCTTGTCTTTTAACGGAATCGTCGTCTAACACGTAAAAGGAATATATATTTTAGACTCTTAGATGATGTAATATTCCGATGATACGTGTAATAGATATCATTAGAGGAGGGACGTAAAAAATTCCCCGAACCCTGTTGTAATCGGGGAAATTTGAAATTCGTAGAAAATCTCAAAAAATTACTTCGAATACAATTATGAAGACCTTGTCTTGATAAAGCAATCACAAAAAAAGAAAATTATATTAATATATTTATTTTGATATCACCGTTCGGGGGTATACGCTTAGGTATAATTGTCTAATGGTTGTATGGTCGGGGAAGGTTATATTTATAGGAAGTGGACCCGAATTTGCTTTGGAGGGAGTGTGGAAAAATAACTTTGGAAAAAGAACCCTGAGTAAACATGACCTATATTCGAACCTCGATCTCCCCATCATCGGCAGTCTAGTCTACTGCGAGAGTAGCGCCTTAGACAGTGCGACCACCGAAGGGGTATTTAATATAATTAATTTACTAGAAAAAATTTGTCAGTAACAATACGCCTTAAACAACTTTTTTTTTAAGTTATATTTTAACTTTAACTAAAGTTGGAGCGCCTCTGTGGTCCAGTGGTCAGAGCTACTGGGCTGCAGATACAGAGTCTCGAGTTCAATCCCCCGGGGGTTCCCAGATTGTGAAACAATGGGTCTGGGACGGGGCCAAACTCAGCCTCAGCCCCTTGAGAACAAATGAAGATCTACTGGATAAACACGTGGCGGCTTCAGTCTAGAAAACTGATATAAACGGCCGGATGATTCATTGTGCTAATCACATGACACCCTCTATCCATAAATGTTGGCACTATCTTCACCAAAAGACCGGTGGCGGCTCGATGTTAGGGTGACGCGATGGAGTTATTTTTTTGTTTCCAACTAAAATTGAAAAATTTTAAAAAATTGTGGGTTCAAATTTGGATTCAAAAGAAATTTAAATACGGATCCAGGAAAAAAAAATGATTCGACCATTTTAGTAAATATTTATCAATATAGTTTTTTTTTATCTAAGTTCACCCCTCCCCTTTTTCAAAATCTTGTTTTACTGTTCGGGTATACCTGCAGTGATGTAGGAATGAGAAGGTAGAATTTTAGAAGATATGTACCCTTGTTTTCGTGGCGAGAGAGTGAGAAAACATTGGGAAGGAAAACACCTTCTGTACAATCAGCCAGGATTTAAGCCCCGACCTTCCCATCACCGGGTAATCAGACTAAAAAATGCTTGAAAATTATCCTTGTGCCCCCCTATGAGGAAATTTGTATACTAATTGCAATTATTACTAGGTGTTCTGTCTTACGCGGATACATTCCTGTCAGTGAGCTTAGACCGCTGCCTCAACCTTCAACTCCCAGAATTTTCTTATTTCCCTTAATTAATAGCAATAGAAAGAAATATTTAATATCTTCTATAGCATACCCGGAATCGAACCAGAGTCACTTGTATAAGCGATTGACCTCTGGACAGAGATTATCTCCTGTATAACCGGGGCGGATATAATGTCCAGCCAGCAGTGGCGAGGCGAGAGAGAAAAATGAGAATAAACGGTCAAGAGGCTCTACAACTAGACTGGATAAACACCTGTGTGGAAACTCGCGCATGCGTGATACTGAACCGCCTGGTCTGGAGCGTCGAAAACCATTTACAGACGTGTTACTCGAGTCACGAGTACAGCAGAGTCATTTTATTCACTGGCGAATGTACTTTAGAATTTCGTTTTTAGCACCGCGTCTTACTACCCTTTTAGGTCTATATGTTTATAAAATTATTACGTTAGTGGGCTAAGGACGAGTAAGGGTTTTGATTTTAGAGCAAGTGTAACCAACATTCACGAGGAAAAGATAGAGGGGGGAAACCTTTTTAAAGGGAAACACCCAGGCATCCGACAGGGATCAAACCATTTCCCCACATTGACAGTTATTTGGGGAAAGGACCCCTTAGACCCTTGTCCCAAACCGAAGGGGATCACTTTAGAACTAAAAACTAAATATTGTTTTTTTTATTTATTTTAGTTTTAAATTATCTATCAATTTTTTAATTTCTTATATAAAGATTTTAATCGGAAGAAGTTTTTTTTACCTCAAGATTATAATGGATGTTGACCAAGACTCGAGAAAGGGGGGCGGGGGAAGGGGAAAAGGGGGGAGCGATTGTGGTGATCTTCTCCCCTTCCTCATCCGATTTCAAAAATATTCAAACCTATTGAAAACTATAACTTAATTAATTATAAAGCATGGTGACATGGGACAAAAAGGGAGGAATGGCTTTCAAAGGTCATGCAATACTTTAAACTGGATATTCCGGTGGATGTGAACAAAGGGCTGTTGTTCAACCATTTCGCAAACGGTTGTAAATCGTAGATTCAAATTTGTTTTTGAACTAAACTTTTGCAGTAATTAGACCCCCAAGCATCGTATGATAGCCAAGTATTTGGTATTTTTAAATACTTTTTCTATTAATTCTAAAACATTTGGGTTTCTATGTATTGTAATAATTATTAATTTTATTGATATGTATATATAATAAATAATTTAAAAAGCTATTAATTTAAAATAGGAACTGTAAGGAAAAAACATGATTTTTTATTAAATTAGTAAATTATACACTATATTTATTTATATATATATATATATATATATATATTATATATATTTATAATTTACAAATTTATAAAAATTCATGCGTTTTTTCTTTCCATGACTTAGGAACTCAAAAGTTCATTACCTCCCTTTCAAAAGTACGCGATCTATCTCTATCTGGAGCTAGTTCTATCCAGTCACCTCATTACACTCTATCTCTTTAAGGTCCATTCTAATGGTAACCACCCCTCTGAGCCTAGATCTTGCCAGTGGTCTCTCCCCATTGGGTTTACCATTTAATAGCCTGAACATGGTTCTAGAACTTCCCTTCTCGCTGTTATGTCCTCCCCACCGTAATCTGCGGATATGGTTACTCTAACATTTGTCTTGTGATGAGAACAAGGGACAAAAGAAAAACCCGTATGAATTTGATATATATATTTTAGTTTAAGGGGTTTTGGGGAAGGAAGTGCTTTACGCTGTTTAAACTAATATGTATCTGGTAAAATTTCCAAGAAAAAGGAAAGCGTTTATCACCTGTCAAGATGGAAGGCGGCAATCTCTGCGTGTGCTCTCGAAATCCCGTAAAGTAGAAATGGTTGGGCAGGGTTGTTGCTCTCTGGGGAACCTGCAAACAAACAAAAGTCACGACAGTGAGATATTTCTCCAATTTTCAAAAGACGGGCCTTCTAAGAAAAATACAAAAACACACTTTAGGAGGGCCAAAAATTAATATTATTTTTTCTACAAAAATTATTACTGTTGATTCACAAATTTACCGAAAAAAAAAGCTGAACTGAAATGTGATCACGTGACAAGCAAATAAACGGCACCCATTGGCATTGGCCATTAATTATCCCTAAGAAGAGGCAATAACACCTTTTTTCTGAAAATTTGGGAAAAAAAACACCTGGACACCCGAATCGAACCCAGGACCTTTGGCCTAGTACGCCAATGCTCTTACAGTGAGCAATCCAGGAATCGTCCCGTGGCCAGGGGCATTCGTCACTCATATTTTAAGTCGAGTCTGTAATGGACTTTCGTAAATCATCGGCTACAAATGTGTGATTTATTAAGATCACAGGCTATCAGAAACGCAGCCACCTTCGATCGGAGTTGGCTTCTGCTGCCACTTGTACAATTTTCTTGATGGGAATTTCTCAATAAAAGCATAAATAATAACTTCGTATATAGGTTCTTAAATATCATCTCTGCCAAGCTTCTCCATAAAATCTGCGTGGAGAAACCAATCCCAATTTAAAAAACCAACCAAAAGCGAGATACAACAGACATCTGCGTTACTGTTAATACATTATTTGAAATAACTCACTTAGTAAAAAGCGTGTTTTTTTCCTCGATCTGTGTTTATTTTGTTTCTCTACACAACGAAATAACTAGAAAACACCAATCGTGATAACGATCTAAGAGATCCCTTTTTATTCACTAGACAATTTAATATATTGATAACCATTTGTTTTAAGATTATGTTGCAAAGCATTTGGGGTTTGGGCCCTTTAAAATTTCTGCGACACCAGAACATATTCTAATTTTCAACTTTCAGCAAACGTTGTGAATCAAGTTATTGATAATTTTATTTTTAAAAAGTGACAGCTGCAAATAACACGAGTTGGGGATAAACACATGAAACAAGATTAGATATTTTTACTGTCAGATAAGGCCCTTTAATTTAAAATTTGACTTTTGGTGGAGGACTCATATATTTAAGGATTTTCTACCAATTCAGTTCTTTTAAATCCCTTTTTTATTTTTCTGAAAGAAATTTGTGCTTTTCTTGATTAACAAAGTTAGTTAATCAGAAAATTAACAAGCTAAGATAAATAAAAGAAACATTTTAAAGCCTTCAAAATTTAACAATTTTTTAGACCCATTAATAGTAGACGCCTCGTTTAACACCCATATTTTTTTTCTCCTGTTAGGCTATCCCCATTTTTTTTAAATTTTTTTTGCACCGCAAAATTTTCCCGTTTGGGTTATACGCAATGTACAATTCGCAATATTTTAGATTTAAGAAGTGTCATAGCCACTGAGAAATGTTTGGGAAATTTTTTTGATTTCATAAATCGAGGGACGCACGGGGTAAAAAATCTGGCTACGTAATAAGTAACGAATAGAAAAGTTTAAAAGCGAACACGAAATTCTAACAATGTTTTAACTTGGGGGAGGAAAGTGGCCAATGCGGTGGATAAAAAACTTTTCTTTTTTGACACCAAGGCTGTCACATTTTCATCGACATAAAGGCAGTCAAGTTGTCGACGCGTAATTTCAACTAGATCTTTTGGCATAGTAAACTGTACTTAGAGAGCACCGTCGACCCCAGGGTCCCAAATCAAAGTTCTGTGGGGCATGGCATACGCAGGCAGTATTCCATCGGTCTCATTTCCCCCACGATTAAAGTTAGTTCTTCCACGAGTCGGGCGTCCAGTCTTTTTATTTATTTATCTTTCACCCAAAAATCACATTTTTTATCTTTTGTAACTTTATTATAAACTAAAATGTAAGCCCACTATTTTTTCGAACCCCCAAATTTTCCTTGCCTGTGAATTAATCCCCCAAATTCCTGATAAAACAAGCCCCGGGGGGGGAGGTCACCAAAATATTGATTTAGAGGAAAAGGGACCCACATTTGGTAGAAGGATGGTGAAAAAAACACTTTGGGAAAAAAACCCAAGTAAATCAACGAGACTTGAACCCCAATCTTCCCTCATCGGCAGCCAGTTATTTCAAAAATTTCGCCTTTGACCATCGGCCCCCCAAACGAGTTTTTGGGCTTTGATCAAAGCTCTTTGTTTTAATCAAGAGCACTATATTTCGGTGGTTCGAAAACTCTTTGGCAAGAGCCTTAATTGATCCCTATGCATCAGTTCGGGGTATCGGGCCGTTAAATTTTAACCATGCGGTTTATTTTAATGAAGTAGTTTCTGGCCCCGCTTATTAACATTCTCATTTGCGCTGGGAGGACGTGTTCGACGTTAAAATTTATTTTCAGTCTTGATTGAAAAGGACGGGATGACAGTTTTATTTGGGGGGTGTGAAAAGTGTGAGGAGGAGGAGGGTATACGTCAGTGTGAATGGAACCGTTGGGTTTAATCCAAAGAATAAGTGATTGCCCACTAGTGTAGAGTGCATATTACATAGGAATGCACTATACAACTGGTCAGAATATATGTTGTCAAATCAAAAAAGGACACTATTAGATGGAAACCCTTTATTTTTAAAAGTATTTATAAAAGAAATTGATGTAACTTTGTGATCAATTTTAAATGCTTCTACCCCCTTCTGTGGTTTTTGGTTAACCTAATCCACAGTAGACTATTATTTTTTTAAAGCCCGCGTCTTACTACCCATTGGGTTTACGCCCTTTCGCTAATGTTAAGGTAAAAAATGATTGTGAGTGAAAATGGGGGACTCATTTTTAAAGTGGAAACCGAAAACCCCGGGAGGGGGGTGGCATTTCCCCCCTTCACAAGAGTCTTGTCGAGGTGAAAGGGAAGGGTTTTTGGGAATAGATAAAACTGTGGGCCAGGATTGAACCCCCGGGCCCCCCGGGAGAAGTCTGACACCTTACCCCCGACCACCTCAGTGACTAGAATGCCGATTATGGTTCGAATCTCGGGCGAGTGTACTAGGGTTTTTTTTCCAAAAATTGGTTTACTCCCCTACAAGAAAAATTTCGGTTTTCACTCCTTTAAAAATAATTCGGGAGGGGGAATAAGACGCAGGGCCCAAAAAGGAAAATTTCATGTTCGATTGGTAAATATTTTTGGTTTTGGGGGGGTCCTTTTTTTTTTTTTTTTTTTTAAACGCAAATATTTTTCACTTTGAAGAAAATGTGATGTCATTTATTTTTCTATATTTAGAAAAAAAAAAATTTTTTATTTTAAAAAAAAATACGACCGTGTAATACCGACCTAAGGCAATTCCTTGTGCCGGAATAATCCGGAAATGTGTATAGTATAATACGTACCCGCGTTTGCTTGAAGGATGAGTGGGAAAACCATTAAGGAAAAAACCACCTTAAATGCGTACTCGGTTTCTTAATCAAAAATATCTTAATTTTCTACTAGCCAAATTTGCGGCAACACAAAATGTTATTTGGGTAAAAGGGGGGGGGAGGGGTGCCCTAGTTGTAAGCAGAAACCCACATTTCGGTGAAGGGGAAAAAGGGGGGGGGGGGGGGTTGGGGTAAATTAGTGGGAACGCTCCAAAAACCGCTAGATTTATGACTATTAAATGCCTCTACAGTAGCCCCATGGCTTCTTTGGGCTGACTGACAGCTCACAGCTGACTTCTGACAGTCACATTTAGGTATAGTACCTAAATTTCGACCGTCAGAAGTGACAGTTTCTAAACACGTGTTTTTGCAGTTATATGGTTCGGCGTAGGGATACATAATTTGGTCTGGTAACTTTTCAAAGCTTTTTGCTGTCAGCTGTGAGCTGTCGGGTCAGCACCAAAGAAGCCATAGGGCTAATGAAAGATGCTATTTCAACTTTTTTTTTTATGATAGCTAAGGGCAGCGATTTTCAATAATGTATGTGGTCTTAGTTCAAATGAAATTTTAAAAGCTATTGCTTCAGTCCTTTTTCTAATTGTAATTTTTGGGTCATTTTTAATGGTGTAATTTTTAAACTTACCATAGTTTTTTCCCCCGCCAAACAGGACACTTTTAGAGTTTAACTCGAAGAGAAGATTTAGTGATGGCGAAGTCTTATTTGTGTAGGTGGTTAGGTGGGGTAGAGGGGTTAGTAGTTGAAAACATAAAGGGTTTTTCCCTCCGACTGAAGGAAAGTTTATGGCCCTCTACAAAAAAAAGGGTACAAGAAAAAAGTGGTGCTCCTAAAAGCTAATTTGAGTGATCCTTTTACTGACAAATAATTGAAAATTAATTTGAGGTCACAAGAAGGGGTGGGAGGAAGGAACTACCCAATTTGCCACCCTGGGTGTGTAACTGCTGCAAGCACAACACTTTCCCCCTTTAAAGGGCGTCACGGCAATTACATTATTGGTACAGCTTAACTAAGGGAAGTACCCACCTCGGTGGCGTAGTTATCTAAACGCGTTAGTCGTGTTGAGCTCGATTGCCAAACGAGGAGTATGAGGTTCCAATCTAGGCGAGTGAACGGGGGAGGGGTTCCTAAATGATTTTCCATCCTCCCTCCATTTTAAATGCGGGCTCACTTCCTCTAAATTCGACCTTCCACTTCCCAATCCTTAGCGTAATTAGTACTTAAGCGTTTAACCCGAAAGGGTAGTAAGACGCTGGTGCTAAAAAAAATACAAATAAAAACTAACTTAAGGTAAGTGTCCACACATGCGCTGCCCTTTCTGGTAGTAAAAGTTGCGCATGTGCAGTGGGGTTAAGATGACATTACACCAAAATTAAAAAAAGTTGGTTCGCCCGAGAGAAAGTTAATAGCTAACCAGGATCAGTCTTGGAGGGAAAAAATCCATGATACTTTTTTTTTTTTTTGCAAACTTTCATTGTAAATTTACCCATTGCTTTGAAGGTTTATATTTGATGGGGACAAGAGTGTATCTGGTAATCTAATGCAAGAATATGGCCTCAGTCCTTCCTCCTGCTCATAATTCCATCTCCCTTTTTTTATATAATATATATATATATAAATTTGTTTTTGAATGAGATATTTAGCCCGGTGCAAATTGAAAACCCCACGCGAGACAAGAATGAAGCCGGTTTGTTCCTATCAGGTAAAAGAGCGTCTAGTTCCTTTGTGGAGGAGGGAAATTATCTCTCCAAGAGATGGTTTCACTGGTTCTGTTTATTGGCTCCCCCCCTTGTTTGCAGGGGTTCAGGTTTGTTTCAGAGCATCAAGAGGTAATTACAGCAGGATCACGTACAAGAAGCGAATAGGCGCCATCTATTATGAGCTTTAGTTCCCCGACAGCCGCATGTTTATTACCTTATGGGAAATGTTTAAACGGCGTCATCTACTTGCGAAATTTGAAGTTATTTTGTGAAGCGGGTAGCATCTCAGTTTGCCTACCTTTAAACACTCAACTTACTATCACACTTGACGTCAAATGTACAGAGTAGAAAAAGAGCGTAGGGGGGGAAAAAAGGAACAGTTTACCTTGCAAGTTTACTTCTTTATCTGTTGATAGCCCCCCTCTTCTAATGACGGTATTAACACTACTCTAATATTTGTTCTTAAAAAGCAATGACTTGGATTTATGAAGTAATTTTTTTAGCAATTGCCTCAACCAGAAAATAGTGTCATTTGGGGAGTTTAGCGCGTGACATGCCATAAAACAGTGCAACCTTGGAGTTTAGCACTCACACGTCCATATATAGTGCACTTGTGAGGTTAGCGCGTAACACGTCCAGTAATAGTGCCACTTGGTAAATTAAAAGCGTTTAACGTCCGTAGTAAACATATTTGGGAAATGCGATTTCTGGTTAAGCGTAGGTGTAATCTTTTATCTAACATTCTGGTTCATCGGCTGTGGGAGACGGCTTTTAAATATTAGTGTTTTCATTTCATAGCCTTTTTTCCTGCCTTTTCGAACAAACTCAAGTTCTTGGTCTATAATATTGATCATTTAATTTCGTTCTAAGTCACATTTCTCCTTCGAACAAGCCATGAAACTATGAGACGAACAATATTCGCAATATTCAGCGGATGGGGAAGACAATTGAATGCGGGGAAAAAGGAGGGGGAAGAAGAGAAAGGTAAGAAGGTATAAAGATTTTGAGACAAGGACTGAAAATGGGGGAATTATCTTTGTTGAAATGGAAATGGTTGACTCTAGAATGGTGAATTAGGGGGATAGTTATCAAGAGCATATAAGTACGAAATGCCCCGAAGTCGTAATTTTTCGACTAATAAGATAATATTGTCGTGTCAACACGAAAGAGGCTTTTAGAATCTATATCCGAATAATAACAACTCTGAAACACGTTGCATACGTTAAGAATATCTCATGTTATTTGACCAATGGTTTGTTATTCAAAATATGGTTCAAAGTCAAAAGGAGATCTAAGTCTAATTATAAAAAGTTTTATCCCTTCACCCCCTTGGTTTATATATAAAGAAAGGGTTTCATTTTTTAACTCCTTGGTTTTTATATGGAAAAAAGGGGTTTTTTAAATTAACCCTTTTTCCTTTCCCTTGGGTTTTTCTTTTGGAAGAGGTTTTTTAATTAAACCCCTTTCCTTACTTGGTTTTATAGGGAAAAAGGGGTTTTTTAATTTAAAACCCTTTTTCCTTCCTTGGTTTTATAGGGAAAGGTTTTAATTAATTTCCAAAAAGGATAAAAAAGGTTTAATTAACCCTTTTCCCTTTTCCTTGGTTTTATAGGGAAAGGGGTTTTAAATTTTTAATCCTTTCCCTTTCTTTTTTTTATATATGGAAGAGGTTTTTTTTTTTTTTTTTTTTAAATTAAAAATTTCCTTTTCCCTTTTCCCTTTGGGTTTTTTTTTTTGGAAGGGGTTTTTTAAATTTAAAAATCCTTTCCTTCCTTGGTTTTATAATATGGAAGGGGGGGCTTTAATTCCCCCCTTTCCCTTTCCCTTTGGGTTTTTTTCTATATATAAAAGAGGTTTCATTTTTTGCCTCCTTGGTTTTTATGGAGGGAGGTTTCTTTGAGGGGCGGCAG
>JBCFYV010005401.1:0-16111 GCA_039000515.1 Timema cristinae | reverse complement strand
TAAAAATATACATTTTCATTATTTAACTCTTTTTTTTTCAAAAACATTTATTCTTTATAAAAATGATTGTCATTCATATTTTAAGAACATGTGTTTTAATATACTTTTTAGCATTTTAAAATTATGAATATACTCGAACTCGACTCAAACTCGGGAGCTTTTAGAAATACTCAACTCGAATTAAGAAACCCAAGCTAGTAGACCCCTAATATAAACTAAAACCTCATGTTCTAATAAAGTTAATAAAGCAACACTCACCAAAATACAAATTAATAAAATTAATATATTAATAATTATTAGCACCGCGTCTTACTACCCGTTCGGGTTATACGCACTTACGCTAATGTGTAATGGTAGGATGATTGTGAGATGAAATGAAGGACCTACAGTTTAACGTGGGATCCGAACCACGGTGGAGGCCTGGCATTCCCCACATTCACAAGATGTCTTGTCAGAGGTGAAGGAAGGGTGTGAAAATCAGATATATCTGTGCCGGGACCGAGGATTGAACCCGGCCGCCAGCATAGAAGTCTGACACCTTACCCCTAGACCACCAGGTCACCAATATATTAATAATTAAAATCAATTTATCATAATATATAAATTTAGCATGTAAACAAGCATTTTCAATAATAGAATCTCCCTACGATCAAGCATTACTGATGCACATTTACAAATCGTTTTAAGAATCTTAACCTATACATTTATACCTGACCTTGAAGAAATGATGAAAGTAATTAAAATAAAGTCAATTCATATCAGTTGGGCGGTGACCTGGTGGTCTAGGGGTAAGGTGTCAGACTTCTATGCTGGCGGCCGGGGTTCAATCCTCGGTCCCGGCAAAGATTTATCTGATTACCAAACCCTTCCTTCACCTCTGACAAGACATCTTGTGAATGTGTGGAATGCCAGGTCACCACCGTGGTTCGGATTCCACGTTAAACTGTAGGTCCTCCATTTCATCTCACAATCACCCTACCATTACACATTAGCGTAAGTGCGTATAACCCGAATGGGTAGTAAGACGCGGTGCTAATAATAATAATAATAATAACATATCAGTTGTGTTTTATTAAAACAATCACAAGCTCATTTTTATATTGTATAATTTTTTATATTTTCTATAATTTATTATATATATAATGTATTATTATATATATTAATTTATTATTTTATATATATACAGCATATATATATAATAATAAATTGCGTCTATTGAAATATTTTATTCCATTTTTTGGCCCGTTTGAATAGTCTTATATTCTCAATGCAGCCTTTCAGACAAAAAATTGGAACATATCTGGATTTACTTGGAGAGAGAAAGAGAGAGAAGGAAACAATATTTGCAAATCCACCCTCATTATACCCTGGTCGGTAGTCGAACTGTTGACTTCCCCCTTTACTGGTAAACGAGACCAGTCAATGTTAAGTTTTACAAATTTATCGTAAAACACTCGCTTGGTAGTTGGATCCATTGTTAGGTATTTTTTGTCGCGGTGGTGTGTTTGAAGGTCACCACGTACATCTCGCGAAGTGTCTGCTCTGGGTTGCGCTAAATATACTCCTAACCTGCGCTTATATGGCGCGAGCACCAGCCGGGGGGAGAATAGCTAATCTTACCGTGCGGGTATTTCTGTCCTTCTCTCGTCACTCGGCCTCTCAATGGGGGAACAATACACATGGCCTATGTTCCCATACTCAATTCACTAGACAATATTATAACTAAATATGTTGTGAATAGTTGATGAAACCAGGAAAAAAGTATAATTACTTAAAGAACATGATTTGTGTATTTTAACAATCTGGCTTCTTTTTTTTTAATAAAACTATGAAAGTATCAATAAAATACATTTAAGTATAAGCCCTTCCCTCTCACTTTTCAAAACAAAGATATCTCATTTTACTTTAGTTTGATAGACAGTGAAATGAAAACACGTCTGAGCACAAACATCACCAGCGCTGTTAGCCATCCCTCGTGACTGCTACGTGTTTTGTTAATATATACTATAAAAAGTGATTGAACACATGTCACCATGTCTACCCGTGTTAGTCTCTTTGACCACATCACGGCACGGAATGATTTCAAGTCATCAAATGACATCAGTTAACTCCAGTCAATTACTTTGTTTGTATTTATTATAATTACGAAGAAAAAAAAAACGGCAATTCATAATGTGGTTAGTTGATACTTTGAATGTAGGGCGGGACAGAGTTGGGAATAATTGTGACATTGTTCACAGAATTACGAGAGGACGATGCTAAATTCTTCAATTATTTTCGGTTGTCCAAATCGTAGTTTGATGTACTATGTCTAAGTGTCAGCTTGGTACGGCATGGCTCGAAAATGAGGGTAGTAATTTCACCGGGATTGCAGTGACAGCCGTACACGGGAAATAGCCGTGACCGTGACGCGTGTACAACAGCCCCATTCCACCTGATGGTCACCTGTACTCACGGGAAAGAACCACGCAGTGTGCGTGAAGCCCTGCCGGGACATAATGATTATACCCGACCCACTCTCACCAAGGAGAATAGAATAGAAATCTAATTTGTAGACTTAAAACTACTCAAATAGAGAAGTTGAAATTAGTGGTTTTGAATGTGATGAATAGATAACTGAACAATGGATCGTTTAGTAGCATTGTCACGTTTGTGTGAGGAAGGAATCAAAGTTTAAAATCTACTTTCATATATATGCAGTCAAAGCTCAGCTAAGCAAGGAAGTAACACAATTTTATGTACTGATATTTGCTCAATAAATATGATTTGTTAATATAAACTGTACTATGTAATTAGCCATAAAGTAAAATGTTTAAAATACACACACTCATCCATACTTTATTGTTTTTAATACTCCCTTTAATTACGAAAAGTATCAACGTATGTAAATAGCTCGGAAGAAGCCCGGCACTGATATTCCGAATGTGCTCGAACTTGTCCGTAGAATACCGACGACCTCAAACTTTACCCAGCGACACTGTCTCTTCGCTTGGATTCTATTCGCCCACGTGTGGGGGTCCTCATGTTCAAAACCAGTGTATCACAATCATTAAACCACTTTCTCATTTCATAAGTGGATATTTCAGTGGTCAAATGGTTTGAGGCGTACAATCACAGTATACTTAACTGCCGGTGAAGGAAGATCGAGATTCGAACCTCGGTCCGGTGTACTTAGGTGTTTTTTACCATATAGTTTTTCACTCTACCTCCACTCAAGTGCAGATACACTTCTTATAAATTCCACCTTTCTAACTGATAACATATTAATATAATTAGTACAACACAATCAATTATTGAAGCGTGGTGCTAAAATACAGCAATGTGACATTACTGTACGTAATAAAATATTAGGTAGTAAAATATATTTTGCATTAACTATTGTGGTGCCTAAATACCATATTTTAGTGCTATTTTTAAAAATGTTGGTGCTTAAGAACTCGCTCCCTAGTGAAAACAATGTCACTTCAAGACCAACAAAAATAGTTGGAATAGGCCTGCTTAGTCACAGAAACCTAAAGGTGCGCTTCCCTTATTTGTTATTTTCTTTTAATATTACATGAATTATCCAACTCTGGATTTAGTAATGAACATCTGTTCTCAATTAACCTAAATAACTGGTTCTAATTCACATACTGTTCAATATTCCCTATATATTGAACATTTGGTTTATTATAAAACCATCAACCTCGGTTTTAGTGAATCTAAAAACTAAAAGATCCCAGGAGAGATGTGATTCTAACATAGTAACTCTTTGAAAACAATCATATTCTAGTGTTTGAACTTAAAAGACTTGAAAAACACTTTCTCTACCAGAATTATTATTTTGCTAATACAGAACATTGTTGAAATATTAAATATTTAGATAAAAAGTGAATGGCAAAGGCCGTTTTTTGACCATTTTAGAGTGGCTTCACAGCTAAGCATTGTGCACAAATCTTCATTCTGTCATAACAGGAACATACTGTAGTTATTAACAAGAAACTTTGTGGGGTTGTCCACATCGTCACCGCGGAAAATCTCGAGTAATCATCCCAATAGTTATTTTCTATTCCCTTTTACTCCCCCATACCTCGCGCGCATACACAAAGACACGGCCGGTAGCTGAGTTGGGCTTGCTATGATTAGCGTACTTAATTAAAGCAAATAGTTGCGTGGAGTAAAAATATTTATCTATAATATTTTAATTTATTTTATGGTATTTTCTAAAATATCTTGGTTTTCTTGAGAACTTTTTTGCTATCATCTGAGAAATAATTCTTTTGATATTATTTATCAGAACGGCCAAGTTTTGTGGTCGCTGGAAAATAAAACTATCCAACAAATCGTGATTCGTGATCTAACTTAAAAGGCATTTATCACCCACCACAGTATTCCTTCAGACAAATAGTCTGGGGATTTGAAATTGTATTTCACTTGGAAGAAGCTCTAGTATGATTTTTATTTGGGAAAGTTTTTATTTTTGTAATTTCAGGAGTAGGTCTCTTGTTAGCACATACAATAAAACATATTGCTACAGCGATAACCTAATTGTTTGCATTCATGTGATGTGTTGTAGGGGCGAACTTTGCCTTCTCCATATACGACTTCGACGGCTCCGGCACTGTCGATGCCATCTACCTTGGTGATGTCCTCAGGGCTCTTAACCTAAACCCAACTTTGGCCGCCGTTGAGAAACTTGGCGGAACAAGAAGAAGAGTAAGTATTAGTACCATTGAATATGTTATGTGTGCGAAGTTTGGAAATGTCTAGAATTGAAGGTCAGATATATTTCACTTCAACTTCAACATTCAAAACAAACTTCGAGCCTTCGAAACATCTCCTACGTGACATAACATCTCTCTTGTGATATCTCCTACATGACCTAACATCTCTCTTGTGATATCTCCTACATGACCTAACATCTCTCTTGTGATATCTCCTACATGACCTAACATCTCTCTTGTGATATCTCCTACACGACCTAACATATCCCTTGTGATATCTCCTACATGACCTAACATCTCTCTTGTGATATCTCCTACATGACCTAACATCTCCCTTGTGATATCTCCTACGTGACATAACCTCTCCCTTGTGATATCTCCTACACGACCTAACATCTCCCTTGTGATATCTCCTACACGACCTAACATCTCTCTTGTGATATCTCCTACATGACCTAACATCTCCCTTGTGATATCTCCTACATGACCTAACATCTCCCTTGTGATATCTCCTACATGACCTAACATCTCCCTTGTGATATCTCCTACATGACCTAACATCTCCCTTGTGATATCTCCTACATGACCTAACATCTCCCTTGTGATATCTCCTACATGACCTAACATCTCCCTTGTGATATCTCCTACATGACATAACATCTCTCTTGTGATATCTCCTACATGACCTAACATCTCCCTTGTGATATCTCCTACATGACCTAACATCTCCCTTGTGATATCTCCTACATGACATAACATCTCTCTTGTGATATCTCCTACATGACATAACATCTCTCTTGTGATATCTCCTACGTGACATAACATCTCTCTTGTGATATCTCCTACATGACCTAACATCTCCCTTGTGATATCTCCTACATGACCTAACATCTCTCTTGTGATATCTCCTACATGACCTAACATCTCCCTTGTGATATCTCCTACATGACCTAACATCTCTCTTGTGATATCTCCTACATGACCTAACATCTCCCTTGTGATATCTCCTACATGACCTAACATCTCTCTTGTGATATCTCCTACATGACCTAACATCTCTCTTGTGATATCTCCTACATGACCTAACATCTCCCTTGTGATATCTCCTACATGACCTAACATCTCCCTTGTGATATCTCCTACATGACCTAACATCTCCCTTGTGATATCTCCTACATGACCTAACATCTCTCTTGTGATATCTCCTACATGACCTAACATCTCCCTTGTGATATCTCCTACATGACCTAACATCTCCCTTGTGATATCTCCTACATGACCTAACATCTCCCTTGTGATATCTCCTACATGACCTAACATCTCTCTTGTGATATCTCCTACATGACCTAACATCTCCCTTGTGATATCTCCTACATGACCTAACATCTCTCTTGTGATATCTCCTACATGACCTAACATCTCTCTTGTGATATCTCCTACATGACCTAACATCTCTCTTGTGATATCTCCTACATGACCTAACATCTCCCTTGTGATATCTCCTACATGACCTAACATCTCCCTTGTGATATCTCCTACATGACCTAACATCTCCCTTGTGATATCTCCTACATGACCTAACATCTCTCTTGTGATATCTCCTACATGACCTAACATCTCTCTTGTGATATCTCCTACATGACCTAACATCTCCTTGTGATATCTCCTACATGACCTAACATCTCCCTTGTGATATCTCCTACATGACCTATTATCTCCCTTACGCTATCTCTTAAGCTTGATACCTTTCAGAGTAAATGAATGGTACATTACTTTTAATATTACAGTTATTTTTATATTAAAATTACAAAATTCTGTTTTTTCTTACAAATCCTCCTTTTAAAGATTTTAATTTTATTAAGAAGATAAAATTATCTCTAAAAACTAGCAGTTTTATTTTAACTATTATTAAAATCCTTATTAATTAGAATTATTTAATGTTACTTGAAGGAGAGCTATGAAACCCAATCCCCCCTACCCCTGCCTTCAACAGCCTCTGTATCCACCCTTTGGGCCAACACCCGAGTTCTGTCAACCTACCTAGCTAAGAGTCCCGGGTTCTATTCCCGACACGACTGCAAAGTTTATTATTGGTGAAGTACGCATTTCTTCCTTCACGGAGATGAATTATCTAGAGGAGATTGGATGTTGGGAATGTTCTAGATTAAATTATTTAATGAGTCGTGTGCTGATATAATTAGTCAGTTTACTAAGTATATGTTAAACACCTACAAAAAAAATCTAGAACTGTACTAAACAGTATTTTAACACAAGCAACGGAACAAATGTCATCTTTAAGGCAAGTATAGACAAACAAGAGCCCCCAATGTGGGTTTTATAAATGGGGAAGGGGCGGATTGAAGTCCCACCTGCCGGGGTCATGGCCCCCTACCCTCCTTGAGAGAACATTTTAGGAATTTAACCATTGGAAGGGAGTTTTAAAGCATCTGAACATAATTCTGAGATAGTTATAAGCGTTTCACCCACCTCGATGGTGAAGTTAGTTAACGCGCTAGTCGTGTTGAGCTTGACTGCTGAGGATGGGGAGATCGAGGTTCGAATCTCGGTCGGGTGAACTGGGGGTGGTTTTTCCTAAATGGTTTTCCAATATATCTCCACGCAAATGCGGGTTCATTTACTCTAAGTCAACCTTCCAAATTCCTAATCCATTAGCGTAATTAGTACTTAAAGCGTATAACCTGAACGGGTAGTAGGACGCGGTGCTAAATAATAATAATAAACAAATATATGAGTTTCAAGAACCGGTTTTCCCAATAGGTTTCTGATAAATTAACAACAAATCTAATGGAGTTGTAGCTGAACCTATTCAAAAGAAACATTATATTTATCACAATTTTACTGACCAGAACAGAATGAAAATAAAGCAGTTGTAGAGGAAATACACATTCAATAATTTTTATATTTTAACTCTTATATTGATGATACAAATATTTTCATGGAAAATTGCATCAAAATCCCAAATGAAAAATTTTATTTTTCATAAAAATTAACAAAAAAAGTAAATATTGCAAATTGATAGGTGGGTGATGGGGCTTAAATCTCCCTTGTCACCCATTTATGGGCGCCCATGTAGACAAATACACGTGTGTCAGCATAACATAATATAATGGGCTTTGCTTTTGTCTCTAAATCCTTCTGTTTGCCCAGGTGCAATCACTGGACAGTGACAATTAAAAGTGATGCTGTGTGGTAAGCCCCTAAAATTCTATCTTCAACTTCAGCTGCTTCACATATTTCTTGCTTCACTTTGACTTCGTTCACATTTAAAACTTGACCAACGCACATTCCTACTATGCATATATTGTTAGCCAGAAAAAGTGCACGTAAGCCTACTTGTTTATTTAATAAGATATATTTTCAATCATCAGAATCACACATTCATTGCCAATGCTAGACTTTTACATTATATCAGGCTATTCCGACTAAATAGTTTGATTTCATTTTATCTTTTACACTTTGTAAACATGAAAGATATAATTTTTAGACTTAAAATATGATTAATGTTCTTTCTTAAGTTGTGAACATAAAATGGTATGTGTAGGCTAGTTAATATAGAATGTGAAGAATCGAAAGTTTAACTACTTAGAAACAAATGTGTACTTCTGAACGATTATAATATAATAATTATTTTTAAATTAGATCATTCTCCATTGGTAAAGTTCATAATTTTTAGAATGTTTTATAAAAGTCATAATTATGTTGTTAAATATAGTAAAAATATTTCTAAATTTAAGTGTTTTTTTTATTATTACGCTCCAGTGTTGATACTTTAACTATCTGAATTATGAAGCAAGGTTGGGGGAGGGTGAATTTAAATAATGGCTACAAGCTGCCCTTGAAAAGAGAATGAATAGCTATAATATGGAAATAAATATCTTCAATGAACTCAACCAGGAATCAAACTTAAGCTAAAGCTTACATTATCAGACTTTGTGAGACATAATGTGAGGCCAACATTTTCAATTTGAATAAAGAACTATCGCCAACATTAATTAACACAATATATTAATGACTTACAATCGATTAGTAAAAATATGTATTTAAAGTTAATAAACTGGACCAAGAACTAGTAACACATATTTTACACAATAAAGCAATGTATTGTAATGTCTTTCAGTAATTTAAACAAAGTTTGTCATTTTTAAAAGTAGTTCTCTTGATGTCATGTGTGGGAGGAGGACAGAAGAGCTCCTGGAGGAGGCAATAAGCTCGAGGTCCGCTGTTGTGCTTACAGACGAGAAGAAGCTGAAAGTGGAGGAGTTTCTTCCCATCTTCGGGCAGATCAAGAAGGACAAGGATGTCGGCTGCTATGAGGACTTCCTCGAGTGCTTGAAGTTGTACGACAAGGCTGAGGATGGAAAGATGCTCAGCGCTGAGCTGTCCCATACTCTGCTTTCCCTGGGTAACTTATCTTACTCACTTCACAATACAAGCAGACAAATACTCACCGTTTATCTATCTAATGAACTTTTTTGCTTGGATAGTTTTAAAATAACTTACCATTTTTACTTTTCAACAAAAGGCTACTTTGACTTAAAACATTACTGGACTCTCTTCTAAATCAGAACTACTTTGGCACCCGAGCCTTTTAAACTCTGATAGCGGCCATTGGTCATTGATAACATTAACAATTAACCAATTACACGTCACAGGACTACCATTAGGCTTTCTGTTCCACAAACCTTAATAATTATGTGGTCTTTGTTGGCACAAATGTCACAAATATTTAGTTGCGGTAATTTGGTCGAAACACATAAGCACGTAGGTAAAATATATTCTGAGATCTAGAATCACGTAGTTAAAAATACTTTCTCTCGTGTATTAGTTTCCAATGTTCGCTGCGTTGGAACATTGATTTTTGCATCCCCTTTAAGTTAAAAATATCAAGAGTATTTAAACGTTGTGGGTAAGCACAATTAAGTACAATTCCTACTAAACTAGAATGTAACTGTTGTCTTTCAGGCGAGCGTCTCAGCGACAAAGAGGTTGACGACATCTTGAAGGACTGTCTGGACCCTGAGGATGAAGATGGCTTCGTTCCCTACGCTCGTAAGTGGCCCTTCCTACCAACACACGCCCATTTGCACAGATTATAGATCTAAACTTTGATTTACCCACATGCTTATTAAACTCCCAAACATCGGGGTTTATATTCTACCTTTACATTAACTATTTTCTGAATTAAAACTTAAAAGGAGGAGGGTGTTTTTCAAGTATTTTCCTGTGAGTAACTGCACTTCTCCATCTCTCCTTAAATCACAAAAAAAAAAAAAAAAACTTTCACCACTTTAACTTGATAGCTTGACAAATTTCACAGAACAATTGTTTAATCATGGATTTAATTTTCACAAATATATACATTGATATTATTTAAATTCCTGTGTGACAAAATATTCAATACTACTAGTGCTTGAACAAGTGTAACCCCCCCCCCCCCTCCCAACTCTCAGTCCTTGTGTATGTGCTTGTATCATATTGTGTCAACTGTCCACATTTTTCAGCATTCCTCAAAAAATTGATGTCATAATCCACCAAAACTAAAGAAGATGTCAAAAACCAAAATATTCTCAAAACAATGGTAGGCTACATTATCGTAAGTAGAGAACAGCGCCAGTATTTACACATATCTACGTGTTTTTCGTGTTTCACATGTCCTAACTCATCTGAATAACAAGATATTTGTTGTTTTTCAGCTTAACTTGAGAGGAAACATTTCATGTTTAATGTTGTAATAATTTGCAGAGGATGTTGGCTGCTATGTGCAATTAAATTTTGTGATTATTTCAGCCTTTTTTTTAATATGTGTTTACATTTATATAATTTTGTAGAGATAATGATTGGAAAAGTTTCATTATTTATTTTATTTGCTAATATTAAGAAAATCCACTTATTGCTTCTATTTTTGGTCAAGGAAAAGGTGTAGGTCATTATAACATTTTTAGAAATTAACATACATTTACCTGCTTCGGTGGTCACATGGTCTAACGCGCTACTTTCGTGTTAGATTATATTGACGATGACAGGGAGATTGAGGTTCGAATCTCGGTAGGGTGTACTGATGGTGGTTTCTCCGAAATGGGTTTCCATTGTCCCTCCACGCAAATGCGAGTACACTCCCTCTAAATATAACCTTCCTAAACTCCACTAGCGTAATTGGTACATAAGTGTATAACCCGAACGAATGGTAAGATGTGATGCTAAAATAAATATAATTATGTTATTATATTATACATGGATCAGTTTGGTGTTCGGTTTGTAAAGAGAAAATAAATTTTGGATTTTATGTTAAATTTAAAATTTTGGGCAAAACACATTGGTTTAACAAGACAAAAATGTTTATGACATTTCCAAAACCTCCGAACAAACCTCGACGAGCTAGACATTCCTATGGGAGAATGAGTCACCTAAAAATATTATTAAAATGTGTTCGTACAAAATTTTAAAAAATATTAAAATTTCCTTTCAAATATATTTTATTCATCCAACAAGCCTATTCTAATAATATTGGCAGAGTTTTGTTATTTATTTTTAAATTGTGTGTAACTAAGAAAACTGTAAGATTTTATTATTAAATTACTCATTGTCTGCATCGTCATTGCGAGGTTATCTTGAATAGTTTTAGTGATATAAACTATTTTAAAGAAACATTGTAAAATTTAATTGTAGAAAAGTATAAGAAATATAACAATCTAGTATAAAATACATGTTCCTTAAAATACAGCATTATAGCCACATTGAAGCATGAAATTAATGAGCCACATTCTATTGTTTTGCTATAATTCATGAAGCTATGTCCTACATTATTCATTTGTTTAAATTACTGAACTTTGATACACTATCTTAATTTATTAAATATAATATATACATTTTGAACGTATTGCTTTTATTTGCTATGGAAGTAAAAATATATCAAAATTAATGTATTTTCATATGTAATATATCTTTCTCGCCTGTCTTTTCTGCTTTATAAACGTGAATCACTAACCGCTTATGATCAAATAAGGATATGTTATGTGTTGTGTTGCTACCAGCTGAAGAAAGCGTCATTATTACTATATATGCCTAAAGTTTAATATTGTTTAATATTACATCGCCAAGTATTAATAGCAAACTTAACCTAAGTCAGCTTCGCTTCTGTGTAGTAGACATTAGAATATTAAAATAGAAATATATCAACACAGCACTCACACATTTTTTTTAAAGATACTAAACTAAAAAAGTCAACTGTATTGAGCTGAATTAACGGATGACAAAAAACACATAAAATATATATTAAAATAGCTGTATGCTTAATTAATAAGCACCCTGTCTTACAAAATTACAAAATGCATGTTGCAACAAAAAAAAGCAGGATTGTATGAATTGTACTCAAATATTTGCTAAATAAAGCTTTTAGATGTTATAGAGCTAGAATCTTATACACAAATAACATAAACATAACATTAAAATTATTTCAATGTGTTTTTTTTATTTGTTTCCTTACAAATTTTATGTTGTTCAGGTAATATTAATTTATACTACTGAGCCTTTTTTTTTTTCAAAATGAACCATTGTTTTATATCTATAGTGCAATTGTATCAGATTTAAAGTTAATTCAAGGCAATTCAATACAGTATAGGACTATCATACCATTTATTTCCTTCTACACATTTAATACAATTACACATGTCTCAATGAGGGCTATATTTACCTGTTGAGTGCTAAATACCCAATAATTTAACATTTAGTTTTATTGAAATAATAGCTCATGTCATTGGTTACATGTTAAAATTTCAATATTCTCGCTCGGTTTAAAATATTACATTTTTACATTATGTCAGGTATAAAGGGAAAATATTATGTGAAGTCAAACAATATTTTAAAATGAAGAGAAGGTCACTTTGATAAGAATATTTTTTAAATACCCTTTTTTTTAAGAGCTACATGTGCAAATCAAAAAGTGTAAATAGCCCCGTTCATGTATTCTTGTTAAAGTATATCCTCTGATTAACTCTTTAAAGATAATGATACAAATATCGTAGCTATGAATACATTTTTAAAATGAGAATTTTATTAGATTAATAATAAGGGATTAAATTAATCATCAAGTAAACTTGTGAACCATAATTTATATTTATTTAGTATGAGTTATATATTGTAGGTTTTGTTTTCAAGTTACGCTACCTACAGGAATTGATGTAACACGTTATAAAGTTGATTTATTAATTTATTATTTTCACATTGATTTTCTCGAAACATGTACATATATTAATGGATAAAACTTGTGGTGTGGAATATTTGAACAATTAGTTTGTAAGCATTTTGAGTACCTTACTGTCCTTAAATATTTACAGAATTAAAAATAAATCAAAATATATCTCAGACTAAGGATTAACAATATTAACTAAGCTAACACATTTTAAAGACAAATTTAGAAATATATTTAAGATTTTCAAGAGAAGACTGAATTTCTTCCAGTTTCCACTTTTTTTTTGAAAATATTAAAAAAAATCATTAATATTATTTTAAGCTGCCCACAGAATTTATTCCCTCTAATATATTAGCACTTTTTGTACTATTAGTAGAGGTAGTTTTTTAACTCAACTTATAACGTATTAATCGGAAATATACAAAAATGTAAAGTTTTTTTAATATAACTATATATATATATTCACTCTGACATGACCTCATCATTGTTTCAGCTTTCCTGAAGAAAGTGGTCGCCGGGCCCATCTTTGAAACCGCAGAATAGAAAGCTTGAGAAAATACAAACAAGGAACTCGCCACCGCTCAAAACATTCTTATTCTCAGACTTGAATAATTTTTCTGAAATAACACTAACGACTGTGACGTATAGCTTGTGAGATTTAAGGGGCAAGATGGTTTTTGAAGATCTTTTACTACTGCTTGTATTCATCCGTATTTGCAATTCGCTGATTTGTCATCAATAAAACAAATACTGAATACATTGTAACAAAGGAAGAGTGTTTCAATTGCTGGAGTAGAGAATCTTCAAACCTTCTTAGACCGTTTCACAAAGTTATCATTGTGACGTCACCTCCGCCATGTTTTGTGATCAACTCAGCAACAGCTCTATATAAGAACGGTACCGGCGTTCAAAGTGTTGGACAAGAAGTCAAATATTGGGTGTGTCATCTATAAATTTATATTGGTTTAAGTGGTAGAAAAAATATATATTAAAAAAATGACATCTATAAGAAACATATTTTAAATAACGTACAATTCCAACGTGAAACATCAAAGATAAAATACAAAACTACTTTTCAGCAACATTTTATTATAATTTATTTCGATGTAATGTTGAATAAAAACATATTTACTTAGATAATCTTATTTATTATCAGAATCATAATCCCAAGCCTCATTCCTATGATCATTAGAATATTATGTATGAAACATGAAATCCCCCACCTCACGTATTACTTCTCTGGTATAAACAATAAGACGTTCAAATGGTAGTGTGTTTGGTTGATTATGGTTTGTCTCATTCACAAAATGGTAGTGTGTTTGGTTGATTATGGTTTGTCTCATTCACACAAATGCATGGTAGTATGTAATGCTCAGTGATATTGGGCATACTAGACGAACTTTGAACGATAAAGTGATATATACTCACATAAGAATGTTGGTCATCACTAAAATATATCGCGATTCTGTGCATTAATCGGTGAATAGAATTGGGTGGAAGACTAAGGCAAAATATTGACCAAAGAAAGAGAGAACATAGTCTTAGAAAAGGTTTGAGTGTTTTAGATTAAGAAATATATAAATATTTTAGCTGAAAACTATTCTAGAGACTACTGTAAAAGAGACATTTAAGTGTGAAGAGGAACAAGAGGGAGGCAAGGCTAGGGGGTAACGCTTTCAACCCCGATTGATTGAAGTTAGAGAAAATAAAAATAGCCCCAGCTTGAGAACAGCCTGTCTGGAGATTATGTGGGTGTTTTAATACTGTGACGTGATAATCCCTTAAAACTGCTAGTTAATAATAATAATAGTAATGCGCGTCTGGGCTATATTAATCGTAGCCCGGTAGAGGTAAGATTTGTCAACTTACTAAAGTACCGTTGCCCAGGAGACGCCCGACTGTACCAATCATATATCCTTTCTGTGGAGGCTGTGTCCATGTCACGATTAAGTGAGATGATAGTGAGTATGAGGGAGATAGTGAGTATGAGGGTGATAGTGAGTATGTGGGTGATAGTGAGTATGTGGGTGATAGTGAGTATGAGGGTGATAGTGAGTATGAGGGTGATAGTGAGTATGAGGGTGATAGTGAGTATGTGGGTGATAGTGAGTATGTGAGGGTGATGGTGAGTATGAGGGCGATAGTGAGTATGAGGGTGATAGTGAGTATGTGGGTGATAGTGAGTATGTGGGTGATAGTGAGTATGAGGGTGATAGTGAGTATGAGGGTGATGGTGAGTATGAGGGAGATAGTGAGTATGAGGGAGATAGTGAGTATGAGGGTGATAGTGAGTATGAGGGTGATAGTGAGTATGAGGGTGATAGTGAGTATGAGGGTGATGGTGAGTATGAGGGAGATAGTGAGTATGAGGGAGATAGTGAGTATGAGGGTGATAGTGAGTATGAGGGTGATAGTGAGTATGAGGGTGATAGTGAGTATGTGGGCGATAGTGAGTATGAGGGTGACAGTGAGTATTGAGGGTGATAGTGAGTATGTGGGCGATAGTGAGTATGAGGGTGACAGTGAATATGAGGATGATAGTGAGTATGTGGGCGATAGTGAGTATGAGGGCGATAGTGAGTATGAGGGTGATAGTGAGTATGAGGGCGATAGTGAGTATGAGGGTGATAGTGAGTATGAGGATGATAGTGAGTATGAGGGTGATATTGAGTATGAGGGCGATAGTGAGTATGAGGGCGATAGTGAGTATGAGGGCGATAGTGAGTATGAGGGCGATAGTGAGTATGAGGGTGATAGTGAGTATGAGGGCGATAGTGAGTATGAGGGTGATAGTGAGTATGTGGGCGATAGTGAATATGTGGGCGATAGTGAGTATGAGGGTGATAGTGAATATGAGGATGATAGTGAGTATGTGGGTGTTAGTGAGTATGTGGGCGATAGTGAGTATGAGGGTGACAGTGAGTATTGAGGGTGATAGTGAGTATGTCGGCGATAGTGAGTATGAGGGTGATAGTGAGTATGTGGGCGATAGTGAGTATGAGGGTGATAGTGAGTATGAGGGTGATAGTGAGTATGAGGGAGATAGTGAGTATGAGGGTGATAGTGAGTATGTGGGCGATAGTGAGTATGAGGGCGATAGTGAGTATGAGGGTGATAGTGAATATGAGGGCGATAGTGAGTATGAGGGTGATATTGAGTATGTGGGCGATAGTGAGTATGAGGGTGATAGTGAGTATGA
>JBCFYV010005400.1:0-14657 GCA_039000515.1 Timema cristinae | reverse complement strand
AAGCAGTCTTTAAATTACCAGAGGAAGAAAGAGTTTCATGGGGGGGGGGGGGGGGGGGGGGGCGGCGAGAAAATTTTCCAATACTAAATACCTCTAAAAGCTATTTGGAGCCTTTTTAATAGTAACTGAGGGAAGGAATTTATTAACTCCAAGTGCTTTATATGAGCACATCTTTAGGTTTAATTATTCTTATTTTAAGTGATCCAACACTTTGGGGGGGAGTGGGGGTCCGGACACCCCCTTGGCTTCGCCACTGCAGCCCCTCTCTCTAAAAATAGCTCAATTTATCCATGTTTAAAGCAGTGAAATATTTATTTTGTGTAAGCTCTGTTTATGAATCACATATCTCCAAATGGTAATTTAAATGTAATTTAATGTGTTAGTTAGGTAAATATCTTTTATAATACAAAAGTGTATTATTCTAGTTTTAAGAACATTTCACACTATTCTTCTTAAGAGATAAAAATAGCCATTTACTACCTCTAATAATAGATAGGCCAACTTACATCAGCAGCATTATTCAAAACGGTTGGAATTAACAATTCTAAAAAGGAAGTCATTATTACAATTAATCCTCTTAAATTATTTTATTTAAGTGGGATCTCATGCACAAGAATAGTCCAAGCCACGCCTTTCTCGATCCATTTTTATTACCTATGCTCTTGTGACAAGTTTCAAGATTCAGTCGGACAGCGGGAGGGGACCCAACAACAACGCGTCAATGTCAGACAAGCCATCACTAAAGCATCAAGTCTCGCTTGTCAAGGGCCCCACCACTAGAGGTACGCCACAAACCGTGGACCCTCCATCAGACGGACTGTCAGAACAGGACACCTTAGTCTCCGACACAGATAGCTCCACATCGCCAGCAAGAACTCCGATCAAGTCTGATAACGAAGCTCGGTCAAGTTTTGAGTCACCGCAATCCCTGCCAACTCCGGAGCTGCTCACACAACCTGACTTTGGATACATAACCCGACTTGCGAGTCAAGCACCACGGCTGGTCTACCAGACACGGCATACCAAAGAGATGACGACCGGCCAGGAGGAGAGGAGCTGGGAAGCCCGCCTCCAGAACCTGCAAGAGACAGTCGACACCATGCAGGAAAGGTTCCTTGCCATCGCCGAGCGATTTGGGGAACACCTCCGGGTGTTACAACCCCTGGTGCTGGGGGAGCGCCTTTTTTATACCGAGGCACCCCCGTCGACATCGAGTGCCGCTTCGACGGCCAACGCGTGGGTCTCCCTGGCGTCACCCGGCATTCAGACACTTGCCGTTCCAGAGACCAGGCACTCAAGCTAGCCTTGGCAGCCAAGGCGATAACTCAGCGAGCTCCAGCCAGGCAGAGACGCGCACGAACTACGGTTCCTGCTGAATCTAATGGAAGACTACCCACAGCTCCCGGAAACGACCCAGCAGAAGATCCTCCACCGACTGAACATGGTCTTCATAGCGGTGACCAAGAATTGGAGTGAGGCCATCGCCGTAGCGGGGGACTCCGCGACAGCCGCTATCTACTCGCCGGGATATCAACCTCTTCCGACCATCCAACAGGTGATCTACCGGGACCGTCCAGCACCCAAAGCCCCGAGAGGATGGGGAGAGAGAGGAGGAAGTGACACGGTTCCATCAGCGCCTTCACCTAGAACTCCGAACGCCCTGGGTATTTGGACGACGCCCCGGCTCAAGCGAGCGCAAACGCGTGAAAAATTTATATAAACCTATGTATGTAATTTATAACATTGTATCTCTCTCTTTCTCAATAAAGAAATGGGCCTAAAGAGGCCAGGCGACCCCTCTTGCTTTTCGGCGAGTCCCTGCGGGACCTTCCCTTCTCCTTTTTACCAGCGCCGCCATCTTGGTGGCAATGGTATAAAAGTGAGGGGAGGACTTGTCTCAGGACTCAGTCGGACAGCGGGAGGGGACATTGACAAAACCCTATCAAAATTCATTATCGTTACCATGGAAACGCATGTTTCAGAATTAACCACCAGATGGCTCTAGCTGTACTTTTCTGTCTGAAAACTAGTATGCACCCTATGTACTTTAAGGGCGCCAGAAAACTTATTTTATCAAAGCATGCAGTAAAGTGCACAAGTGCGTAGGGGACAGACTATTCGGATACAGCCAAGACATTTTGGAGAAGGCCATCATAACTAACCTTCACTGGAGCAGACCAGAAAGAAACAACACTGAATTCAGGATCGTGAAAAGGACCATGGCTTGACTTGGCTTAGCTTAGTAATGAATGTGAAACCAAATTGACAGTCTTAGCAAAGGACAGCACAGCACAACATACATAGCTTAGCATTATGTGTGTATAGGCCATTAGACGGACTATTCAGACACAGCCGTGATAAATTATAAAATTTGCCAAACATATTTGTTTGCGAGCAAAAATGATATTGTTTTACTATATCATCGGTGTTATTCTATAGGTATTGACAATATCTATCAAAAATGACCGCTTTAGTTAGTGCCCTTTTAAGTATGCATATATTAAAATTGTTTTGGTAACTTTAGTAACTAACTTATACTGTTCTTCCTACTAAAATCATACTATATATTTAACTTGAAGTAAAAAAGTAAATTAATGTGTTTCTTTTTAAATAAATACTGTGAATACAAAGATTACATAATTAGTTTAATCGTAATGAAAAATAAAGTATTTACGGTAAATGTGAAAGTGAAGAAACGTTTGGCAAATATCTTCTATAACTAGTTAAAAACACTAACAAATCTTTTAGACATTTTAAAAAATAAACTTGCGGTAATAGAGTAAGCAAAATAAATACAGCGGGCTGAAAAGCTCCACATCCACAATAAACTAACCGTTTTTAACCAACATTAGAAAAATTAATAGAACCAACAATTGAATATGGTGAATATGGTTCAAAATATTGCAAAATAAATTATAAAATAAGTAATTAATTGGTCAATACCTTTACAAATCATTTTAATATAAATAATAATACAAATAAAACCTTTTTTAAAATCTTAAGTATAAAAAATGTGATTCTTGCGCAAAAGTTAAAGAAAATACGATATTTAGAGAACATAACCTCAATAGAATCGCCAAGTTTAAAGTGTCACAGTTTCTACATTTGAAATTGCGGCACGAGCACATTGGTGGTATAGGTGGTATAGGTACCTATAACAACCCTACATAGTCGTGGAAACCTGGACCCTCTGGAAATTTTGAGATATTTGACTTGAACTTACATCAGACATGCAAAAAGCCCTATAAGATCGCCAAGTTTAAGGAGCCACAGGTTTCTATATTGAAATTGCGGCACGAGCACACTTGGTGGTATAGGTAGTATAGGCCCTACAACAACCTACATAGTCGTGGACCTGGATCTTCTGGAAATTTTGAGATATATGACTTTGAGCTTAGTTCTGACTTGAAAAAACCCCATAAAATCGCAAGTTTATGGTGCCACAGTTTCTATATTTGAAATTGCGGCACGAGCACCTTGGTGGTATCGGTAGTTACTAGGCACCTACAACAACACTACATAGTCGTGGAACCTGGATCCTCTGGGGATTTGAGATATTTGACTTTGAACTTACCTCAGACCTGCAAAAAAGCCCTATAATATCGCAAGTTTAAGGTGCCACAGTTTCTATATTTGAAATTGCGGCACGAGCAACTTGGTGTATAGGTAGTACTAGGCACCTACAACAACCCTAATAGTCGTGGAACCTGGATCTCTGGAAATTTTGAGATATTTGACTTTGAGATTAGTTTGACTTGAAAAAACCCCCATAAAATCGCAAGTTTAAGGTGCCACAGTTTCTATATTGAAATTGCGGCACGAGCACACTTGGTGGTATAGGTAGTACTAGACACTACAAAACCCTAATAGTCGTGGACTGGATCCTCTGGAAATTTTGAGATATTTGACTTTGAACTTACCTCTGACTTGAAATAGCCCCCATAAAATCGCAAGTTTAAGGTGTCACAGTTTCTATATTTGAAATTGCGGCACGCGCACCACTTGGTGGTATATGGTAGTATTAGGTACCTACAACAACCTTACATAGTCGTGGAACCTGGATCTCTGGAAATTTTGAGATATTTGACTTTGAACTTACCTCAGACCTGCAAAAAACCTATAAGATCGCCAAGTTTAAGGTGCCACAGTTTCTACATTTGAAAATTGCGGCACGAGCACACTTGGTGGTTATAGGTAGTACTAGGTACCTACAAACACCCTACATAGTCGTGGACCTGGATCCTCTGGAAATTTTGAGATATTTGACTTTGAGATTAGTTCTGACTTGAAAAAACCCATAAATCGCCAAGTTTAAGGTGCCACAGTTTTCTATATTTGAAATTGCGCACGAGCACACTTGGTGGTATAGTGGTACTATTGGACACCTACAAAAACCTACATGTCGTGGAACCGGATCCTTGGAAATTTTGAGATATTTGACTTTGAATTACCTTGACTGAAATAGCCCATAAAATCGCCAAGTTTAAGGTGTCACAGTTTTATATTTGAAATTGCGGCCGAGCACACTTGGTGTATAGGTAGTATTAGGTACCTACAACAACCTACATAGCGTCGTGGAACCTGGATCCTCTGGAAATTTTGAGATATTGACTTTGAACATTACCTCAGACCTGCAAATAACCCTATAAGATCGCAAGTTTTAAGGTGCCACAGTTTCTACATTTGAAAATTGCGGCACGAGCACACTTGGTGGTATAGGTAGTACTAGGTACCTACAAAAACCCTACATAGTCGTGGAACACTGGATCCTCTGACAATTTTGAGATATTTGACTTTGGGGATTAGTTCTGACTTGAAAAAACCCCATAAAATCGCCAGTTTAAGGTGCCACAGTTTCTATATTTGAAATTGCGGCCGAGCATACTTGGTGGTATAGGTAGTACTAGGCACCTACAACAACACTACATAGTCGTGGAACACTGGATCCTCTGGAGATTTTGAGCTATTTGACTTTTGAATTAACCTCAGACTGCAAAAAGCCCTATAATATCGCCAAGTTTAAGGTGCCACAGTTTCTATTTTGACAATTGCGGCACGAGCACATTGGTGGGTATAGGTAGTACTAGTGCACCTACAACAACCATACTAGTCGTGGAACCTGGATCCTCTGGAAATTTTGAGATATTTGACTTTGAATTACATCAGAATGCAAAAAGCCTATAAGATCGCCCAGTTTAAGGTTGCCACTGTTTCTATATTTGAAATTGCGGCACGAGCACACTTGGTGGTATAGGTAGTACTAGGCACCTACAACAACCCTACATAGTCGTGGAATGGATCTTCTGGAAATTTTGAGATATATGACTTTGAGTTAGTTTGACTTGAAAAACCCCATAAAATCGCCCAAGTTTAAGGTGCCACACTGTTTCGTATTTTGAAATTGCGGCACGAGACCACTTGGTGGTATCGTGTAGTAACTATGCACCTACAACAACATACATAGTCGTGAACCTGGATCTTGGAGAGATTTTGAGATATTTGACTTTGAACTTACCTCAGACCTGCAAAAGCCCTATATATCGCCAAGTTATAGGTGCACAGTTTCTATATTTGAAATTGCGGCACGAGCACACTTGGTGGTATAGGTAGTACTAGGCACTACACAACCCTACATAGTCGTGGAACCTGGATCCTCTGGAAATTTGAGATATTTGACTTTGAATCTTACATCAGACATGCAAAAAATGCCCTATAGATCGCCAAGTTTAAGGAGCCACAGTTTCTATATTTGAAATTGCGGCACGAGCACACTTGGTGGTATAGGTAGTACTAGGCACCTACAACAAATTGAAGCTGCCTATTATTTATTCCGTGCTATATGTACTAATGCTATTAGCTGCTGAATCTAAAAGGTAAGGAGAATAATGTCAGAGGAGAAGTTCACCCTCATTGTGTTAGAGAGCAAGGGGTATAAAGATGCGGTTGGTGGGTCCGGACCCACTTTGGGATTAGTGGACCCCCCCCCCCACCCACCACACACAACAATTACAATTTTTGGACGCCCCCAAATATATATAAAAAGCTAATGTTAAAGTTTTTCACTCTTACTACAATTTTAATTGTATATGTCATCAACCAAATATTAGTTAATGTATATATGTATAATGTATATGTATCGTTAATGTGTTAGGGATAAGAAATATTGTATTTATAGGAAGTGTTACCCGCATTTGCATGAAGGGGAGTGGAAAAACAATTTAAGAAATATCACCCTCGGTTATACCCAATGGGATCAGACCCCTATCTTCCTGACCATCAGCAGTCAGTCTATTGGGAGAGTGACGTCTTAAGCTATGTGGACATGAAGCAGGTACAGTTTATTGTATATAGTTTGCTTACCCATGATTAAAATATTTTTAAAATTATAAAATTTAAAAAAAATAGTTACATTAACAATGGTTATGTAAGGTAAAAATTTTTGTTTTTTTTTTTAATCTTCCTTGAGTTTCTTTTAGTTTTTTTTTCCTTTCCTTTTCTAGGCGGTAATTACACTATCACATTTATCTTTGATCAAAAAAATAATTAAAAATTTTAATAATTCTTTTGATCAAATATATGATTAAAAAAAATAGCCGTCTTGATCAATTTTTTATTTTTTAAACTAACCAATTTTCTTTAAAGTTGTCATATATGTTATTAAAAAAATTGATCCAATCGTTTAATTTCATGTGCGGTGATGTGGTGATTGTGATCTTCATTGTGTTAAGGCCTTGACCTATCAAAAATTTTATTGTTTATTTAATAAGTGTATAAATATAGCTTAAAATATTGATTCAATGATTCAAACCCAAACAGTTTCGAGTTAAAAGTAGTCAAACTTATATTTTATTCCCCTTTTCGTATAATTTTTAGAGGTAAAGTGTTATATTGTTGGGGATTAATTTATTTAGTGGGCCAGAATTGAAGTTTTAGCAATGACTGTATTTTCACCTATTAAATAACTTTCGTTTTTATTTATAAGTATTGAATATTTTTTAAAATTACAAAATTTTTTATCTTATATAAGTACTTTTCGTTTTACCCCGAACTTTGATTTTATTTCATTTTGTGTCTTAGTGTGGGTTATTTCAAATTTGTTTGGTTTTATTAGAAAAAACTTACCCTTTTTATTTTATAAATTAACCGCGTTGATAATGCAAACGTAATTTCCAATGTCCATTCCTGAAATTTCTTGCATTTCTGTACTCCCAATATCATGCCAACCCCCCCGGAAGGGTGGGCTACCGGTCTCCAACTAATGCTAAACCACGTTTACTCCTAGTGACGAGTTGTGAATTTATTTTGTTTTTTTTTTTCCCTCTATTTAATTTGGCACTTGGATGTATTTTACTGTTTTTGTTTTATTCTTAAACTCAAAGTGTCAAAGGAAATCATCTTTTGGGGTACATAAAGGCGTAATGATTTTAAACTATTGTTTATTGAATATTACAATTTTAAATTCATGAATGATAAAAAAAATTTAGTTTAAATTTTTTAATGCTTGTAAATTGAACATTAAAAAATAATATGAATCTAAAAGTTTTAAAAATATTCTAATGTACTGATTAACTGCATTCTTTAGGATTTTTTTAAAAAAAAATAAATTTTGCGTGCTTATTGCCCCTGGCTAAGGTTCCAACCTAATTGCAAATGCATCAACACCAGGAAATGAAAAAAAACGAGTTTTAGGTAAGTACAAGGCCCTGGGGGGGGGGGGGTTTGGGGGTTCAAACCCTTTCCCCAATTTTTTGACAAAAAAAAATATATAGCTTTTTATGAATCAACCAAAATCAAAGTTAAGATAACAAATAACAATTAGGGCTGTGTAAAAAACCAACACTTCAGAAAGTTTAGAGGTGCTTAATATTAGAATTTGTTTTAGCTCTGCAGTTAGGGGGGTTTTGTTGCCAAAAAATGGGATGGTTTCTAGAGGTGTTTTTTTAGAATTTGTCCTGTTGGCCCGTTAGGGGGTAGTGCAAAAAACATCCAGATAGCTTAGAGGTGTTTTAAAATTTGAATTTGTCTAGCTGTAGTTAGAGGTTATGTTACAAACAACCATTTTAGATAGAATTAGAATGTTTATAATTTTTTAATTTAGCTTCCGGCAATTGGGGATGTGTCCCAAACCCCCCACCCCTTTAATTTTTAGCTGGCTACGGGTTTTGGTAGTATAAATCATAACAAAAGGGAAATTATATATGGGTATTATCCTTTTCTAAAAATTTTTAGCTCCCCACTTGTTGGAGTTGGAAAGGGAAAATATTCATAAATTTTTCCACCCACAAGGGGGTTGGTTTGAATACGGTTCCCTTAATAATTACAATGAATATCAAAAACCAGTGCCATCATTTATTCGGGAATGTCCGTATGGAGGGAATCAAATTTTAAAAAATTTAAATTTGTTGAAAAAAGAAAATGGGGGAAAAGAATAAATTGAGCCGGGATCTTAGGCGTCAATTTCTAGCATGAGTATCAGATTGTCCACGTATATTTATCCAGGACTGAGATTGAAAGTGTTAGTAGTTAGTTAGTTCGATTACTGATTAAATATATGTATAGGCCTTTATCAAAGGTAAGCGTAGCTAATGAGTGAGTTATGAATTAGTGAAAATTTCTAGTAACTTTTATAGAGGGTCAAATATAAGATTTCTATAACATCGTCAACCGGAAATTTCCACTATCCCCTTAGAATCTTAGTTTGAAATTAAGCTTAAATCGGAACCACTTTTATTGTTGTTCGGGGCTAGTTACCAGTGGTTGATATACCCCCATTATTTGATTGTCGGGGCCTGGTTACAGTGGTCATAAAATTCTATTGTTTTTTTCCGGGGCCTAGTTACAGTGTTGAAAATTTTTAATGAAATCATACTGCTACAGTGGTTCATATTCTTTTTTTTTTTATGTGGGTCCTTTTTACTAGTGTTTCATAATTTCAAATGCTTATGTCCCGGGGATGGTTACGTGGTTGAATATTATTATTGATATCCGATACTGGCTACCGTGGTTCAAAAATATTTTTTTTTTTTAAAGTCCGGGCCCGGTTGTTACTGTGGTTTTTATATTAAAAATTTTTTTTAAATTTCCCCCGGCTTGTTACACTGATTCTTTAATTACTATATTTTTATGTCCGGGGCCCCTGGTTACGAGTGGACATGATTTGTCCCTTTTGGTTAAACTCTTTCCCTTTGGGGAAAATTTTTTGATTCAAAAAACCCCAATGGTAAACAAAAAAAACCAAAAACTTAGAAAATTTTTTTGCCTTATTTTTTGGTGATTTTAATCCAAAAAAATTGGGTTTATAACTAAACGGATAGTATGAGGGGTTGATAAAAAATCACTATTTGTTTTTTCCCCTTAGTCTCAATACCGTTTGAGCTATACGCTGATAGGATGGAAATGATGAGACTTGTGGCAAAAATTTGTGGGATTTATTAAGTTATAATTTTTAAAAACCCAATATTTCTGGGACTTTATTGTTATTTTCGTTTACGATTTGGTTGTCGAACACGTGTTGTAATGTTTAACTGGTCGGCCCATCATTCAAATTTTAAAGTTACTGTAGGTCCTCTCAAGTCAAAGTGTTATCTATAATGGTCCTACGTGTCGATCATTTTGCCAGTATTTTATTTTTTGTTCACAGTTGGCTGTCAACCTTGCCTTTTATGATAAGCTGTCGACGTTGGTCCTAGTCTGTAGGCCACTTGCCCTAGGGGGATTCAACATTTTTAAGCTTTTGGCGGTTTGTAAGATGCCAATTTGAGCTCTGTTAACTATATAGTAATAAAAAAAAAGAAATACTTTTTGTTATACAAATTTATAACTCTAACCCCTGTCCAGTCCATAGTCTCTAGGGCTCACTCTGAGATTAGTCGTTAAAGACAGGAGATCAGGGTTAATCTTGGTGGTGTACAGAGGGTAGTTTTATTATAAATTTTTTCACTTTCTTTTGCAAATGCGAGGCACTTTCTCTAAATTAGCTTTCAAAACTTCCTAATAATTAGCGTAATGTACATGTGGTTTTAGCGATGGTTGTAAAAGAAAACCCGGGGCTAAAGAATATAAAGAACATTACCCTTTTACACATAATTTAATTAAAAAAACTAGTAATACTTTTTTTTTTTTCTAAGACACAAATTTTGTAAATATAGGCTATAATATTCGGTACATAAAACTTTGTACACTTGTAAAAAGCTCATTATTTTTAAAAATTAATATTCTAAGAATTAGTAGCCCGGATTAAACTAGAAACAACTCGGGTGAGATTTCAGTGACTTCATGTTCTAATTTTAAATAACAGTGAAGTTCTTAGCGGAAAAAAAGGGTAGTGATATGAAACACTGTTATGAACAAGAGATGCAATCAGCTTTTCTTTCCACTACCTGCCCAACCCTTTAAACACAACACCCCCTTTTAACATTTTAATTATTTCCTGTCAAAATCTATAGCCTTTAATTAGGAGAAGGGTTTTGGACGAATCACCAAACGAAAAAAAAAACCTTTAAAAGATTGGGGGGTCGACCTTTGGGGTTGGGGGGATGAAATTCACGAGGGAAATTAACAGTGCTGTAAAATAAAATTCAGAAGATCGGAATTTTATCAAAAATTTACGCATGGCCCCCCTGAACCCTTTAAAATTTGGTAGCAAAGTCACTCTTATTAAAAAAAAAATACACACCTAAAAATGTTAAAACTGTTGGGACGTCAGGAATCTTTCAGACGCATTCTTTGGGTAAAATTAGAGAAGTTCTATAACGTAAATTTTGTGATTTAAAGATTTGTTAATATTTTTGTGATCAAAGATCTTTTTGGGGAGTGTCAAGTTTAAACCCTTTTCTTGTTAAGAAATGTGATAGTGTAATACCGCCTACACAGACCTGTGAATTGGCATGGCATGTGATTGGGCTTTCTCCACTGAAGGTACTAGCTCTTCCTTGTCGGTTGTCCAAAAAAGCAACGTTCTCTTTCAACTTATGGGTTCTTCATAAGTCTGAGTTATTTTGGTGTTGTGGTTGTGTAGTTAGGAAAATTTGTACAAAAGCGAGGATGCTGGACATGGTGAGTGAATATCCAATTTAACAAATCTTATTGTTGTAATCTTGATTGATTGCGGGAAAACTTTGGTGTAGATTCAAAATGAATCGTTTTAAGATTTCCTTCTATTAATGACAGTTAAAAATAAAAAAACGCGGAGTTGTTAAGGGGACTGGATTATTATTTTTTGTGGCTTTACTGAATGGGGTTTTTTTGAAAGTTTCCCACTTTTTCGACAGCTAATAGGGGTATATTCCTTAGAATGATTCCTTCCATTAGATTAATGATTATATGTGTTTACTGATGGATGTGTGTGTAGCTAGAAACAGGGTAGTAAACAGGGGGATGATAATAATTTAGTTAACATTACTGTTGAATAATTCAAGTCAAAGACTTTGCTTATTCGGTAGAGTGTTTCTGTATGAGTAATGTTCAAGGGTTCTATTCCTAAACGTGCCGAAGAAATGATCCTTGGATGAACATATGGGTCTCTTTCACTTTGATGAATTATATGCCGTCCATGGCTTTACGTTTTTTAATTACCGTGGGACAGACGGAATGGAAGAAGGTTGACATACAAGAAATGCACTTGCATATGTGGCGATAGATGGTTGTAAAACATAATCAAATAAGTAAAACAAGACGAGAAATTGTTTAATGTCAAAAGTTCGATGTGTTATTGTCTTATTTAAATTATATTAGTTAAAAGAAGTAAAGCAATTTAATTCATAAAAGCGTTTTACATTATAAGTGATAGTCCTGTAACTAAGACAAGTAATGTTGAGAAAATGATAGCGTGTAGATATTTTTTTTTTCAGCTTGCGAATGACGCTTCCGGTCATTCACCAATGGCTTGATATTGCGTTTGCTTAATCACGATATAAATATTATCTTTAATTATCCTTTAGTAAGTTACTTTAATTTTTACAACGGATATTCTGATTACCGGAAAAATATTTTATTTTTCGTTAAACCCTCCATCACTTATGGGATCGTCAATGATGAGGACCGAGTTGCAAGGTCAGTGTCTTTATCTAAACGCGCATGACGGAGAAGGTGAGTAGCCCTTAATTATACTTTATAAAAAACCTACAAAACATTTGCATGCAGACA
Source organism: Timema cristinae (assembly GCA_039000515.1). Taxonomy (NCBI): domain Eukaryota; kingdom Metazoa; phylum Arthropoda; class Insecta; order Phasmatodea; family Timematidae; genus Timema; species Timema cristinae. The sequence continues at coordinate 2,513 of JBCFYV010005400.1, read as the reverse complement.
CAACTTATTATTTGGTCTCTAGATACAATAGGGTAAATGTAAATCATCTCTAGTTGTTTTTGGTACTGTTGAGGGTAGGGTTTGAATTAAGTTCGGTTTACTGTGAATAGCTCTTTGTAAATTGGTTAACATCTCTTTACATGCAATACAGCTTATTAATCTAACATTCAATTCATCCGATTCTACTCCATTGCTTGTTTCAATGCATTTAAATCGGTCATGGCGTAGTTTATTACCAACACGGAAATAAAAGTATAAAAGATATAGTTTAAATATCGCCGTATGGTTCTCTCTTTAGATGTATAGTTTACATAACTTACAACAACCAAATAATAATCACAATTGTAATATCGAGCATCGGGGCTCGACTCAACTAGTTTGGGGGGAAAAATAAACCCAAAATACCTTTTTACAGTTGTCGGGGGGCGAACCAAAAAGTATAATATTACCCCTTTTCCCCCTTTAGGTTTTCCCTGTCTCAAAATTTTATAGGGTTTTATAGTAATACAACGAATTTACTAAATTTTTTTCCGAGTTTCCTTTTTATAATATTGACCTTTTAAAAAAAAAATTTTAAAAGGGGTTTTTATTTTCCCCCTAATTTTATTCTTTTTTTGTTTACATATAAAATAAAGCCAAAAGGGGGTTTTAATTTTTTTTTGGGAAAATTTTCCCCAAACCCAAAAAGCAAATTTAATAATGTAAATATTATTTAAATTTTATTTGTAACCCATGTTAATAGCCGCAAATGGGCGTTTCAGTTGGGCTGGGGTCTGGGCCCGGGAAAATTCACAATTTCCCGTTTACGGAAAAATGTTCTATTGAACAGTTTGGCCGTTTTGCTGGACAAAAATTTTTTGATGTTGGTGGGCAACGGGGTTTTTTGGTAAAAAAAAATTTAAATTTTTTTTCAAGTGCGCGTTTTTTGAAAATTTAACAAAAATTTAAAAATTATATTTTTAACCCTTAAATTTTTTTCTTTGTTCACAAAAAGGGGGCCAGGCTTTTGTTCCCCAAAGAGAGGTATTAAAAAAAGTAAAATTTTTAAGCCACCAAAAAAAAGTCATTCACCCGCCAAAAACCCCAAAATTTTAAAAAGGAAAAAACCAAGAAAATTGTTGAGGAAAAAACAAAATTTGTGAAAAAAGGGGGGGTCCGAAAAATTTTTTAATTTAAAAACCCAAATTTTTTTAATCCATTTTTTAAAGGGAAAACCCCAAATTTGGGTTTATTGGGGCCCCCAAAAAAAGAAATTTTTAAAAAAGAAAAAAAAAATTTTTAAAAAATCATAATGATGGTGCCTGGGGTTGCAAATACACAAAATATCTCATACTTTCCATATGTGGGGCCCCGGGCTTTTTTTGGGAAAAAAAAAATTTTACAAAACATGTGATGTTACAGTTTCCATATCATAGCCCCCCTTTTGGGGGGAAAATTGTTGAGCGGTGAAGTTAAAGGAATTTTTTTTGGTTTGGGGAAAAAAAGCTAATATTTATTTGATTTTAGGTTAGGTAACCCTTTTTCATTTTTTTTATGGCTGAAGATTTTTTAACCCTTTTTTTAAAAAGGGGCCCCAAATAACTGAAAAAATTTTTAAAAATTTTTCAAGTAATCAGTTTTTGGGGGATAATGTCTGTATTAAAAAAAAAATAAAATTTTTCCCCAAAATATTACTTTTCCCCGGTTTGGGGTGGGAAAATTCATTTTTTTCAGAAGGGGAAAAGCCGTGGGGTGGGCTCTATGGTTTGTTCCTAAAAGAAAAAACTTCAACTTTGGGGCCTCTTCGAAAAGGTTTTTGTGGCAAAGTTTATTTTTTAAAAAAAATATTTTGCCCCCAAAAAAAAATATTTAAAAAGGTTTTTCGGAGGGGCAGGCCAAATGAACCATTGTTTTTTACTCCCCAAATTTTTTATAAAAAAAATTTTGGGGGAAAGTTAAAAGGGGGGGGAAGGAGAAGCCCCGGTGATTCTATTTTAAAAAAAAAAACTACCCCCACACCCTAGCAGGCCACGCGTTTTTAAACATTGCTTCGGTTTTTCTTTCAAAAAAAAGAAACTTCTTAAAAAATTTAAAAAATTTTTTATTTTTTAAAAAATCATCAGTCACCCCTTTGGGGCAGAAGTAATTTTTTCTTTCCCAATTTACTAAGGGTCCCCCCGGGTTTTTTTTCCCAGGCCGAAAATTTAAAAATTTTTGAAAAGGGTTTTTCCCTTCCAGTGGTGAATTAACGGCTTTGGGGAAAGGGTGTTGTGCCTGTCTAGTCTTAAATTGGGTTTTAAAAGGGTTTTAAATATTTACGGCCAAGGGTGGAAAACTAATGGGGGTAATTTGTAAAATAATTTTGGGGGGGTTTTGAGGTCCCCAAATTTATAAAATTTTAACTAGTAAAAAAAAAAAATGTAAAATAATTTTAATTTTATATTAAATTAAAAACCCAAAAAAATTTTTTTTGGGGATTTAATAATTTTTGGTTTCCCCCAAAAAAAAGGGTGACTGGTTTCTTGGGGGTAAAA
>JBCFYV010005399.1:0-14993 GCA_039000515.1 Timema cristinae | reverse complement strand
TTTCTGATATTTGGTCGATGGGGTAGTCCTGTATGCCATTGTCTTTGGCCGCCTCCCTTTTGATGCACCATTACAATCACCTACTGAGGTAAGTTCACGGCACATACAACCAGGGACATTCTAATATTAAAAAATATTAGTTTGTTCACCGAGATAACCAGACAAGCATGTTGAGAGGATGAACGTGGATCGAGTGACAAGCAAATATATGAAGGTAGAGTGTGGGGATCAAAAGGAAGGGATAGGCATGTAAGACGTTGCTAAATGTTGTAGACAAATATGTGATCAAGAGAAACATTTATAGTTTTAAGAATAAAAGAGCATGTATGACTCGGTGTATGGATGTTGTTGAAGCGAAGGGATAATGCAAGAATAGGAAAGTGTGGAGAAAGTAGTGGATTGAGTATGGAGTTGTGTTTTTTGAGCAATATGCACAGTTTCATGGCTACCCCATAAGGCAGGGGTCGCCAAACTACGGCCCGCAAGGGTTTTTAATCCAGCCCGCGGATGCTTTTAAAAATATTACTATATACTGCATTGACCCGAATATAATAGAATTTTTCTCTCCTAAAAATGCCCTTTCTTAAACTGTATTCGTATTATATGCGCAGCCTAGCATTTTCCCCTGAAATGAACGGCAGATTCCTACAGAAGTCTATTTTGTATCATGCTGGTACTATAATGGCTAATCGGCGCATTCGAATGAGTCACTGTATCGGCATTCTGGCGTGAACAGCTTGAGCAAGCGCATCTAATAATAAACTCAAGGTCAGACCGGCTGGAAGTTACTTGTTACTGGGCTAAGATAAGCTGGCGTATATGGCACAGACCATCAACACCTTATCAACAGTGAACAGTTTTACTCGCCGGTTATCGAAATTATAACGTAGGATTGTTTTGTTTTATGCCGTTTATATTTATATGTATATATTTTCTCGTGGGTTCCCATAGTTAATTTAAAAAAATGGCAATGTCAAAGAAGAGAAAAGTTGACAGTGAATGTCGGGTCTTTAATGACCAATGGACAGTTATTACTTCTTTGTGCAGTGCAAATATAAGTGTTTGTGTCTTATTTGTAGAGAGCCTGTAGCACTGTTCAAAGAATACAACTTGAAAATACACTATAATAGCAAACATAGGAAAAATTCGACAAATTTGAAGGAGAGTTACATGATAAACGTTACAAGGAACTAAAGACAGTTTATCAAGTCAACAAAATGTTTAAAAAAAAAAAATAGCAAATGAAAATATCGCCTCGGTTGGAACCAATTATCGTGTTGCGGCAATCATTGCTAAAGAAGGTAGACCATTTACAGATGCTGAATTTGTTAAAAAAAATTATTTTAGGAACAGTTGAAGAAATAAGTCTGAATTCACAAAACACATTGGCTTGTGTAAGCTTATCTTCAAGTACAGTTACTAGGAGAGTTGAGGATTTAGGATCAGATATCACTCTAGTAATTCTACTCACTTTTCACTGGCGAATGATGAAAGCAAGGATGTGAGCCTTACTGCTCAGTTAACTATTTTTATCTGTGGGATAAATCAGAGTTATGAAGTAACTGAAGAACTAGCAGCATTGAAGAATTTGAAGGACACTACTACCGTAGAAAATATATTTTTTAATGTAACAGAAACAATCGATGAATTAGAATTTAATTTGGGTAAAGCTTACTTGTGTAACTACTGATGGTGCTAAAAGTATGGTTGGTTCTAATATTGATTTAATTGGAAGAATTAACAGATTATTTGATACCAAAAGTATCCATCGACCAATCAGCTTAGATTGTATCATACATTGCATCAACAGTCTTTATATGGAAAAGTTCTTGATTTAAACTCTGCAATGTCTACTGTTATTTCTACTGCAAATTATATAAGAAAGGGTGGATTGAATAATTGTCAGTTTAAAAGTTTTCTAGAAGATATTGAGTCTCACTACGGTGAATGTGGTGGTTAAGTCGAAGCAAAGTGTTGAAACTGTATTTTGAACTTCGAAATGAAATTGACATAGGTATTCATTATGAAAATCGAAACCTGTTCCAGAAATTTGTGAGCCTGCTTGGCTGTGGGGTCTTGCATTTATAACTGATATAATTGAACATCTCAATTGTCTCAATGTAAGTCTGCAAGGAAATGGAAAACTTGTACATGAACTCTTCTTTTATATTAAGGTATTTCAAACAAAACTAGAACTTTTATAAAAAAACTCGTGCAACAAAGTATTTTTTTTTTCACATTTTCACTGCCAGGATTATTTGTGGAAAACTATGTCGACTAAATTTAAATTTTCTGTCCAAAATTGTATTAAGAAAATTACATCGCTACAAAATGAGCTAAATAATCGATTTAACGATTTTTAAAACAATGAAAAATCACTTGTTTTATCTCAAATCCTTTTGAAATTGTTGCTGATGACGTTGATATATGCAACTAGAATTGATATATTTGCAATCAAACAATTCACTAAAATCGTTATTTAAAAATAAAAAACTTGATTAAGTTTTATTCTTTGTTACCAGAAAGTAAATATAGTAAACATTAAGAATTTTGCAAGAAAAATTATTTTCATATTCGGGAGTACATACATTTGCGAGCAATCTTTTCCAGGTTGAAACATTTTAAATAAAAAATAGTCTCAAGACTAAACGATAATCCTATGCAAATTTTTTTTTAATGAGGTGTTTATAATTTAACATCTAATATTGATAAAGTGGTTCTGACAACAAAGAAACAAACACATAGTTCAAATTATCTCTATTTCAATGCCGGTGGCGAATTAAAATATCTGTCATATTTATGAAAAATCCATTGGTTTAGTAATTAGTTAGTTATATATTGCAATCATTAGTGAGATTAGACAATTAGTGATTGTTTTTTGCAAACTTATGGATTTGTATATGTGAATATATTTTTTAATCCGGCCCACTTGGCAATTTCAATACTCTTATATGGCCCTATTCTTAAAAAGTTTGGGGACCCTGCTGTAAGGGAAGGACGTGATTAGGTATCCAAGAGCAAGAGCACAGATTAGAATTAGAGTTTGATCGCATACTTAGACTTATATGTACAGTACATTGTACTTTTACTTCTTATCAAGAATGTAATGTTTATAATGATACATCTCACCATAGTTATAATCTAATTGTTCCGATGTCAGCAAGTGCAAGCTAATGTGCAGTTCCCCAAGAAGCCCAGAGTCTCGTCTGCTTGTAAGGCGCTTATCAGAAGGATTCTGGCTCCTGCTAGAAGCAGGTTAAAAATGACAGCAATTCGAAACGACGTCTGGTTCACCTTGAGTAGTGATGTGACTCGCTCCCTATCCAGCGAGGATTCATTGGTATGTACACAGCTATTGCTTATTATTTTAGTCAAAGTTGTGTTTTGCAACATATATTTTACCTTTGATCCTTATACATTTGAATGTCAAATAACAATCGCTTGGACTAAGCCATGATAAAAAGGATAATAATAGGAGAACTGAGTTCCACTCTTGACCTGGTTCATCGAGTGTATATTATTATCAATTATTGTATATTAATTCTTATTAATAGATACATTTTAGCTGAGAAACAAACATAAATGTTTATTTATATTTTGTTCTACTTGTCTCAATTTTACATTGAGGTTTATGTTTATTGTTTTTACAATATATTTTATTAATCACCTTACACTTGATCTAGTAATATATTATAATTAGAGCACCAAACACATTATTACTTATCACTCTACTAGAAAATGTTACGAATGGGCTCTCATTATGAGATATTTTCTACAGAATTGTATTTAGTGATGTAAACTACTTTTCAAACATCATAAAATATATTCACATTTGCGTGAGAGACGTGTATTCACAAGTATTTCTAAGTTAGAATCGGGAATATAAATAATGGTTATGTAATATTATTCTAGGAGTAATAGGTTTATATATTAGGAGATTTGAAAGACACTAAAGGCCCGTCTACAACCAACATACCCGCTTGTCGGACTCGCAACTACGCAATCGCAAATGCACTCGTAATTACGCTTTTATTAAAATACAAAATATACTGTCTACAATGAAAAGTCGTAAAACGTAATGTCAACCAATAGGAACACACATCAATGATAACTATGAAAGTCGAATTCATATTAATGTTTTCAAATAAGAAATAAATATTTAACTGGATAAATACACATGATTTTAATTGGAAATCCTGTATTCATTACTATACATTTCCAAGCGTTTTTGTCATAGACCAAATAACTTCAAATTATTTGATTTTAGTAGTCCATCCATATTTGTTTTTTGATTGGCTAAACGCAAGCCAACGCAACTACATAAACGCAAGAGATGGACAATGTTCATCTCCTCCCGACAAGCTGGTCCGACAGTTCCGACATACGATTGTGTTTGCGTAAGCTATTGTAGACAGACAAAATTACGTTATTGCGTAGTTGCGAGTCCGACAAGCGGGTGCGTTTGGTTGTAGACGGGCCATAACAGACTAGGTGAGATATATGATAAATCTACTTTCAACATTCTCAGTAGCTCTCCAAGTTGTTGTTTTTTTACCGCGTCTTACTACTTGTACGAGTTATACGCCTGGAAATAACCCTGAAATAAGAATATTTATTTAAAATGTCGACCCTCCCGTTTAACTTGTTAGTTGAGTACCGCATGTAGACAGTTTTGTCGATATTTTCAGGATAGTGTGGCGACCAGTAGTCGGAACGACAGTTTGGAACAAACTAGCGTCATCCAGCCGCTGCTGACCAAGGAGGTGCTCAGAGCCGCGGCCAGCAAGCCCCGGCCGGACGGGGGCAACACCACGGACGAGGAGCAGCCAATACGCTCGGTGAAACCCCCGAGCCACACCTCTTTCAAATAATGACGACAGGCAATGGGGTAGTCTAGATATAAACTTCAATCAGAAGTAGGTTGCATGAGAGTGCACTACATTAATTTTATCAGATTTAGAAAAATAAAAAAAAATTATAATTACCTCTTTTAGACACGGTAAAATGTTTTTGAAATACAGTGCATATCTTTAGTACAAATAATCTAATTTTAATAGCATATTTAGGTTTATTAACATATTGAGTGGCACACCCGTAATGATTCTAAATAAATTAATATAAATCAACAACTATCGTGAGTATATAAATTTGGGATTTAAAAAAATCTTTACAATACATAGCTTTTGAAACTAAAAAAATAAACTTTACTTTAAAGGTATGATTACTAAAGTTGGGGTCTAATCCACTATTTTATGAATCTGACATGAATAAGACATTCAGTAACGAATGAGTACTGTAGGAGTGAGGGTTGAAGAGGAATCCAATAGGTCAATGGGAAAGAAGCGTCTTAAGTTGGTTGGGACATGTTGAGAGGATGAGTGTAGATTGAGTGGTAAAGCCAATATATGAAGGTAGAGTGTGTGGATCAAAAGAAAGGAGTAAGCCATGTGAGACGTGGCTAAATATGGTAGATGAATGTGTGAAAAAGAAAAACATTAAGAGTTTTAAAAATAAAAGAGCATGTATGGCTGTGTGTATGGATGTTGTTAAAACAAAGGGAGTATGCAAGGATAAGGATTGTGGAGAAAGTTAGTGAGGATGGATTAATTACGTAGTTGTTTTTTGAGTTATAAGCACAGTGTCTTGCCTACCCAGTAAGGCATAATTAGATATGTACATTTGTACGTCTGTATATATGTACACACACATGTACTTTGTATGTATGTATGTATGTATGTATGTATGTATGTATGCATGTATGTGACTCTTCATTTGAACTTCAAATCTTGAATTCAAATATTAATTTTTGAAAAAAAAAAGATATGAACATAACAGAGTAATAATGTATTTATTTAGCACCGCGTCTTACTACTCATTCGGGTTATAAGTTTCAGTACTAATTATGCTAATAGACTATAAATGGGAAGGTTGAATATAGAGGAAGTGAAAACATATTAGCGTGGAGAGAGAGTGGAAAACCATTTAGTAAAAAAAAAAAACAGTTCACCCGAGCAAGATTCAAACCTCTATCTCCCCGTCCTTGGCAATCTAGGTCAACATGAAACTAGCGTGTTAGCTAACTACACCACCAAGATGGGTCGTAACGGTATAATACTTAATAGGAAATAGTAACTAAATGTTATCATTTATCATAACATCCAGAGTCAGTTAAGTATTAAATTATTGGTCTGGAGTCTGGTTGTTATTATAAGCTAATTAAAAAATTTGGAAAAACCTATTTTTTCAAATCTCTAATCTCTTAAACAGTCAGGTATTTCGTACCTATTTTATAGAATTGCGTATTCCAAACAGAGGGGACTATTGTTTCTAAGGACCACATTCTGAGATAACTTAGTGGTCAAGTAATAGAACAAAAAGCCAAAGGTTACTAGTTTAGTTTTCAAATCTTTTCTGATAAAAGGAAGGAGAAAAAATAATATGGCTCATAATTCACATTTCTTCCATTGGATGAAAAGTCCAACAAAGTCAAACAAATGGTGTTCGGGGGAGAACTATAAATAATGCTTGGACAGACTGAAGCGTGGGCTGTGACTTGAGTCAATGATGAAATATAACTACATTTGGCCATACGTGTAGGTAGATTATTATTATTATTATTATTATTGTTTAACGGCCCATCGACACATCCGAGGTCATTAGGGCCTTAAATATATTAAAAACATAATAAAATTCCCATAGGGGAAAGAGATAAAACATTCACCATCTGAGACACTCAATAGGAGTGCTCAAATGGGCTCTTGGTATAAATTATGTGATACACCTGCTAAAAAAAACCACAAGTGTATCACTCCAATAAAAAGACAAAACAAACATATTAAAATATAACACGTTAAAAAGACAGGACATGTTAAAATGATAATATGTTAAAAAGACAAAACAACATGTTAAATTGTAATAAAACCGTTAAAAAGATCTCAATATGAGATAATATCCAAAAGAGTCAATTTATAAAAGTGACTCAAATGGCATTAAAAAGATCCGCCTGGCGTATAAAACGGAGTAAACAAATAACTCCATCCGCGCTATCACGTAATAAAAAACGTAGGTCACCTTTAAAATCAAGAGCCAGGCGGATAGGAGCATATTTACGAAACTCCACCAAAATGTAATACACACTCAGAGGAGCATCGCAAAACTCACACACTGGAGGTGGATCCCCTCTCAGTAAAAAACTATGGGTCAGTGAAGTATGCCCGACGCGGAGTCTCGTCACGATGACCTCCTCTCTTCTAGACTTTCGTATAGAAGAGGGCCATCGCGACACACCGTCCCTGATGGACCGCAGCTTGTTCTGAGCAGGGGTCGAGACCCACTGCTCGTGCCAGGTGCGTAAGACTCCACGCCGAACATAACCCTTTAGATCTAAAAACATGACACCCAGACTCGCCTCCGGAGGCAGGCGTGCTGCCTCCTTGGCTGCCTGGTCCGCCAGTTCATTTCCTGGAAGAACAGCGTGACCAGGAATCCAGCAAAAGGCGAGCCGGGTGCTTAATGAATCAATTTTTAAAATTTGCTCATGTATCATCTGCACGAGGGGATTCCAGGAGTAGAGAATGGACAATGCCAACAGAGCACTCATGGAATCCGTGCAGATGAGGACAGAACGGTGACTACTTCGGTATACAAAACACAAAGATTTAAAAATGGCATATAATTCAGCCGTAAAAACACTGTTTTCTTTAGGTAAACCAAATTTAAAATTGGATCCTTCTACAACAAAAGCATATCCCACGGAGGCTCCAGATTTAGAACCATCAGAGTAGATGCGCTCAAATCCGTGAAAGCGAGTGGAGAGGACCTCATTAAAGGTCCTCTCATATACAAAGTTTGGGGTGGTCGATTTAGGGAACCTGGCAAGATCAAAATGGCATTTCGGAGGGCGTATCTTCCAGGGAGAAACTCGACCTGGTGATGTGGGGATAGCCTTTGGCAGGACTATCCCACACGTGTCGAAAACCGATAGCATCCGGATCCCAACCGGCCTTGTACTACGACATTTAGTTTCATACAAGACACGGTTAGGGGATGAAACACAGGGCGGTAAGCAACATTATTTGGTGTGCAATGCAGTTTCGACACGTAAGATGCCAGGAGATAAGACCGCCGGTAAGAAAGAGGGGGCTCACCGGCGTCGGCACAGATGCTGACGACTGGACTGGTACGAAAGGCACCAGTAGCCAGTCGAATGCCAGCATGGTGGACACTATCTAGCATCTTTAAACGCCGAGGGTCTAGCTGAGCCATACACAAAACTGCCGTAATCTAGTTTAGATCTGACCAAGGCCCTATACAGGCGCATCAAGGTTTTCCTATCAGCACCCCAGGACCGACCGCTAATGACTTTGAGCAAATTCAATGCTTTGATACACCTCGCTTTCAGGTCTTTGATGTGGGGGATCCAAATTAATTTAAAATCAAATAAAAGTCCCAGAAACCTTACGCTTTCTGAGACTGGTAAAACAAAGTGGTTCATTAAAATACTGGGGGCTGGCTGTATTCCGCGTATTCTATGAAAGTGGACAACCGTCGTCTTGGCTGCAGAGAAGCGAAAGCCATTACGCGATGCCCACGATCCAAGATTGTTGACAGAGAGCTGCATCTGCCGTTCAGCCCTGTGGAGACTTGACGAACTGCAATAAATTGCGAAGTCATCCACAAAGAGGCATGACCGTACAGGCATGCGCACATTGTCAACAATGCTATTTATTGCGATAGCAAACAACGTACAGCTCAGAATACTACCCTGAGGCACCCCATTTTCTTGAATAAAATCATCGGATAATGTGTTATTCAACCTTACCCGGAAGTGTCTATCCGACATAAAATTGGATATAAAAGAAGGAAGGTTTCCTCGAAACCCCCAATTAAAAAGTGTTTTCAAAATGCCGTACCGCCAGGTGGTATCGTACGCTTTCTCCAGATCTAAGAAGACAGCCAGAAGATGCTGCTTATGGAGAAAAGCGTCACCAATAGCCGTTCTAGATAGACAAGGTGATCCACCGTGGATCGGTTACGGCGAAAACCACATTGAATATTAGATAGCAGATTGCGGGATTCTAAATACCATATAAGTCGCTTATTAATTATTTTTTCCAATATTTTACACACACAACTAGTTAAAGCTATCGGTCTATAGCTAGTTGGCTCTAATTTATCTTTGCCACTTTTATATATAGGTATAACGGTTGCTTGCCTCCATAGTGAGGGGAACTACTGAGATTCCCAAACACTATTATAGAGGTCTAAAAGAAGTGCCTGTGCGGCAGGGGAAAGCTGACGCAACATCTCGTAATGAATGTCGTCTGGACCAGAGGCTGTGCTGCCGGCCTGGGACAGGGCATAGGTCAGTTCATCTTTGGTAAAGGGGGAATTATAATCCTCCCCCCTACTTCGACCAAAATCAATAGCATGGCGCTCGATGTTCCGCTTATAAACTGCGAACTCGTTAGTGTAGCTCGCAGTGCTAGAAATAGCGGCGAACATCGAACCCAAAACACATTAACGACCTCCACAGGGGAGGAGACACGTGAACCGTTAGACATGAGGGCAGGTATATTGTTATTGGAATTGTTGCTATTGCGTAATTTATGGATATTATCCCAAACCTTAGTTGTGGGGTGGATATTTTAAGGGTTGAAATAAATTTTCTCCAAGACTCTCTTCTGCTTTCACGAAGTATACGGCGAGCTCGAGCACGTAGAATCCGGAACGACTCCAAGTTCTCCAATGTAGGACGTCGGTGAAAAAGAAGTAGGGCCCTTCGACGGTCAGAAATAGCCAACCGACACTCTTCGCTCCACTAGGGAACGGGACGGTGAAGCGGATTTGGCGAGGATTTAGGGATGGAGGCCCTCGCCGCCGCGATGACCGTCGAAGTAAAATACTCAGTCTTAACATCGACGTCAGGAGAAGGGGATTCGTGGAAAACGGCGAGCTCGCGGAATTTATCCCAGTCGGCACGTTTAATCACCCATTGGGGAACTCGTGCTGTACTTGGGCAATCTTGGAGTGGGTAAAGCAGTATAGGGAAGTGATCGCTTCCACATAGGTCCGTATGGACATCCTAAAGGAAGAGGGCAGCGATACCTGGGCTACATAAAGTTAGGTCGATGGCAGAGGATACACCATTAAAAGTGGAGAAGTGTGTCTGGGTCCCGGTGTTCATTAGCACCAGGTTTCCCGAGACAAGAATATCCTCTACCATCCTCCCGCAGGCATCTGTAAAATTAGATCCCCACACCAGGTTATCCGCATTAAAGTCCCCCAAGATGATATAGGGGGCGGGAAGTTGCATAAAGAGGGCCTCTAAGCTCCTCTTCGAAATACGTTCACCTGGCGGGAGGTATATGCAGCATACTGTCATCTCCAAAGCAAGGGAGACTCGGACAGCGATAACTTGGAGATCGGAAACGATGTTAATATTTTTGTGATATATGTTGCTTCGTGCGAATATAGCAACACCTCCGCTAGCCCGATCAAAGAAAGGCTTGTCGGTACGGTACACATCGTACCCACGAAGCATCGGATTGTCATTTGGGCGGAAGTGGGTCTCCTGCAAACACAAGATGGAAGGATGCAGGGAAGAAATTTGTTGTTTAATTTCCTCTACACGAGCATAGAAACCCCTACAATTCCATTGTAGTAGCGACATAAGTTATTAGTGTAAAATTTAGTTATCCTCGCAATCCATGTCACTATCTCTTAAAATTAAAAATTGGTTGAGGGCCTTTTTAGGTCCTCTTGCCTTTCCCAGTCTCTCCTGGACCTCCCGCTTTAGGAGAGGCTTCGGTTTACTTTGGAGAGACTGTGTAGTCGGATCCTTGCGCGAAGGCTTTGTTAAGGCCTTCGACGCTTTTTTAATATTATTCTTTTCGGCGGTCTCTCACTGGTCCTTCTTCAAGGCACCAGTGGGACTCGCCTTTACGGCCTCACCTGCTTCGCCACTCATCCCGGCCTCCGGAGGCACAGAGGCGAGAGTGAGCAACTCAACAGTGGCCACATGCAATTTATTTCCCCAAGGAGGGCTCGGGGGAGTTCCCCGAGGGGGCTCGGGGTGTTCCACGAGGGGGTCTTCTCGGGGGTACAGGTGGTGGAGGCGACTGTTGTGATGGTGTCGCCACTTGTTTTGTATTTTGCATCTCCATAGTTGATGCTGGTTTTTTTGTTGAGTCTCGAATAGAGACGAGTGGCACAGGTCGTGTAGGAGTCTTTGCAATATTAACTGCGCAGTGGCAGTTAGGGCAGTTTATATTTTGGCTAAAAATTTGGCTGTAGGAACTTTGAAATACCGGAGCTTAAGTGCAGTATACTCTTTGCGTGCCTGGGCATAAGGGATCTTCTTTTCTGTTTGGATCTCCAGGACTTTTTTCTCTACTTTCCAATTCGGACAGGACCGAGACCAGGCAGAATGAGGACCCTTGCAATTAATGCAGAGTTTAGGAGACTCACATGGTTGTTCGTGAGCCTCCTGTCCACAATTTGCACAGGTTGGCTTACCACGGCATCGCAGCTTCGTATGCCCGAATTCCTGACACTGAAAACAGCACCGAGGGTTGGGGACATACGGCCGGACCCTAAGCACGTGGAAACCAGCTCGGACCTCCTTTGGTAAGGAAGGAGTGGCAAATGTTAGGATATAACTGTCAGTATTCTTCACTACATCGTTCCTTTTGATGGTAATCCTATATACTTCGGTGACATGTTGAGGGGAAAGCTGCTCACAGATGTCCTCAATGCTTACGCAGTCGAGGTCATAGTAAGTGGCCACTCCCTTGCAAACATTGGGGAACCTCTGCGGTTCCACCTTCACCTTTAAATGATTCAAGGGGCTCAACGGTATGGTATTTATTGCCATTATTTTTGCTGTCTGTAGGTCATTTTCAGTCTGGATCATTATTGTGCCATCGCGCAGTTTTCTAATTGAAACCCCAGACTCAGCAGCTCCACTTATCACTCTTTCGAGGACAAATGGGCTGACACGCTTGAGGCTCTAATTTTCGTCTGTTCGAGACATTACCAGGAAGCGGGGCTGGGACCTCACCACTTCCTGGATTTTTTCAATTAAAGGGCTGGACGGCCTTACCCGTTTCCGCCTCTTATCTATTTTACGACCCTGCGACGGGCCGGGCAGTGAGTTGCCAACAGTGTTTGGCAGTACGGTGCCAGCGGCGACAATATTGTCGGCCATGCCGTGATTGGGGACAACCTACACAATACTCGGATCGTAGACCCAGGGTGACCCAAGTTGGTTCTACCACATATGGCCCTGTTAACTGTCCCGACGAGAGGCTCTATACGACGCTAGACATGACAACCTTCGCATAGAGCATCGCCGAGAGAGAGGTCGTCGCAGCAAGTGGGTGTAGGAAAGTGCCAATTTTACGTCCGGGCCCTCATGAACGCAACCGATCTTTTCCCAAAGTAGGGTACCCGGTTATTGTCATCCCTAAGGCCCTTCTACTAAGGTATTGCAACCGGCGCACTTTGATTCAAGAGCTCAAAGCAGTGGTATCCAATAATAAACATAGAAGAGCCGGGTTAATAGCCAAGGTCGTCAACGGAAAGGCCAAAGGCCTCCGTGCAGAATGAACGACAGGTGGAAGTAAAAAAAGAAGTAGAGATAAAGCGAAGGGGGAAGAGTGAAAAAATGGGTGAAAGTGAAAGAAGAAAATTATGTGAAAGGAAAGATGTAGGATAGGGTTGTCCTGCACGAGGTACATCCTGCACAGATGCCTCCCCTTTTAGTCGCCTCTTACGACAAGCAGGGGTAACTGCGGGACTATTCTAAATCCCGTCCCGCAGGGGGTGTGTAGGTAGAAACCTATTATAACACAAGGATATTACTCTGGTACATATATACCCCCATGTATAGCCCCTGTACCGCAGCTCTTGAAATGAGCGACACTCACTGACCTGTCTGGCCATAGCCCATAGGTACAGGCAGTTCTATTATAACACAATAGCTACCCTCTGGAAAAACATTGAAATATCACAAAAACATGCCATTGAAAAAATTAGTTAAATGCGAAACTATAGGTTCTGTGAAAAATCTCTTTCCATTCATATTTTGAGGTTCAGTTTTGTCATATATGTCGTGTTATTTATAAACAATAATGGAAAAGAAAATGTTCATTAAAATACCGAATTTATGCCTTGATCCTACAAAGCAGAATACACTGTAAAAAGCGGAACACAAATTTAAAGTCGAGCCGAAACAGTCCAATGATCCTTATTTCTATTACGTCTAACTCACATGTGCTATAAGAGAACTAACTCTCTATATATCCTCTAACTCACATGTGTTATAAGAGAACTATCTGTATATCCTCTAACTCACATGTGTTATAAGAGAACTCTCTGTATATCCTCTAACTCACATGTGTTATAAGAGAACTTTCTGTATATCCTCTAACTCACATGTGTTATAAGAGAACTCTCTGTATATCCTCTAACTCACATGTGTTATAAGAGAACTCTCTGTATATCCTCTAACTCACATGTGTTATAAGAGAACTCTCTGTATATCCTCCAACTCACATGTGCTATAAGAGAACTCTCTGTATATCCTCCAACTCACATGTGTTATAAGAGAACTCTCTGTATATCCTCTAACTCACATGTGTTATAAGAGAACTCTCTGTATATCCTCTAACTCACATGTTTTATAAGAGAACTCTCTGTATATCCTCTAACTCACATGTGTTATAAGAGAACTCTCTGTATATCCTCTAACTCACATGTGTTATAAGAGAACTCTCTGTATATCCTCTAACTCACATGTGTTATAAGAGAACTCTCTGTATATCCTCTAACTCACATGTGTTATAAGAGAACTCTCTGTATATCCTCTAACTCACATGTGTTATAAGAGAACTCTCTGTATATCCTCTAACTCACATGTGTTATAAGAGAACTCTCTGTATATCATCTAACTCACATGTGTTCTAAGAGAACTGCCTGTATACGAGTATATATATTCAATACAATTCAATTAAATAGCGTAACATTTAAATATGAATATATTGAATGTTTAAATTTGAAATTTGTATTTTTATAAAATGTAATGTTTAATTAAGTCAAAGAATTTCAAATTTGTTCTTATCCAGAATTTAAAAAAAATTGAGTTAACAGTTGATTTCAATTCAATTGGCATGCCTGCATCTATAAATGGCCCTCAAATGTTTCAAAACTTATCTAGTCCTTTATTTATTTAGTATTAAAATATGATGTATTTTTCAAAATTGTTCTTATCCTAGGGGCTTGTAACAAAATCTTCCTTGTCCATCTTAAAAATTTTGTTTGGTAACTTCGCTTTATTTTTAATATTCTATCTCTGAATACAGTTACTAAGTTTGTAATAATTATCACTTACGGCTCATCTTCAAGTACCCAGCATTAATAGTTTCATTACAAATATATAAAAGGTATTAATTATTAAAATCATTCACTAAGTCATCAAATATTTTATTTTCTGGTGACTTTACTATATTTGTTTTATCAAGTAATTTAAAGGAACAATATACTCCACTCAGAACTTTCAATTTAATACAGTCAATTTTCCAACTCGGGTTTGTAATAACTCTTCCAGTTCGACAAAGCTTACTCAGGTGGATTGAAGCTAAGTTTATAGGTGTACAAACACCGAAGATAAATTTAAATGTTCCTCACACTATTTTTATATAGCTGTTTTAAAACCAATTTCATAGTAAGATTGCTCAAAAGAGTTTAAGTAGAATTATTTTTGATAATTCTTCATTTTTATAACAACTAACAAAACAAAGATTATTTACAAAACAAAACCCACTTGATTTACAATAGTTAACAAGATTACCACCAGATTGCAAAAGTGTACATCCTGGGTATTTAGGCGCAAATTACTATATTCTGACACATTCCCTTAATGAGCGTCCGCAAAAATGTTTTTAATGTCATAGTTGTATTGTTAAAACAATATATATGAGCCAACATACTAA
>JBCFYV010005398.1:0-15094 GCA_039000515.1 Timema cristinae | reverse complement strand
TGTTAATGAAAAAAATAAATTGTTTTTTCCAAAGAGTTTTTTTTGGTTTTTAGTATTATTATTAAAAAAAATTTAAAAGATTTACCCAAATTTTTAAAATTTATTTGCCCTTTTTTTTAAACTATTAATTTAAATTTTAATTATTTATTTATTAATTAATGATAATATTAAAGGTTTTGGCCTACCCCTTTAATTTAAAAAAATTTAAAATCTAATATACTATTATTGATAAATAATATTTAAAATATTTACATGTGTACACACTGAAAAAAATGTTGAATAAAAACTACTACGTATGTAAAATTTTGAGGTAAAACCCCAAAAACCCGACCTTCCAAAAAAAAAGAAGAAACCGACCCTTATTTTTGTTCGGAATCTTTTTTGGAAAGTTTTATACTGCGTTGAACCCCTAAGGCGACGGATGTTAGTGTACCCCCGGAGATTTAAAAGAGTGGGAAAGGGAATTTTAGAGTTCTACAAGCAGGGGTAGCGGATTTGAAAAAAATAGAAGGTAGGGGAGTTCCTTTTAAAGGGCTTGAAAAGGGGTGTAACTTTTATTTAAATTTTTCTTTTTTTATTGTTGTGAGTTTTTTTAATGAATAAAAATATTAAAATAAGTTTTTTATAGACAAAATTTTATGATTTTTTATTAATAGTTTTAATGTTAAATTTAATAAATAATACTTTCGTTCAAGTATTAAGAAAAAGGGGCAAAACCCTTTAAATTTTTTTTGGGGGATGTACGGATAGTAAGCACTATATGGTAAAAATTTTTAGGCAGGGTTGTACATATTTTCAAGTATTAATTTTTATTTAATAAAAAATGAAATGAACGGCGGCAGACTTTCTCATTCGTTTACAAAAAAATTTTCCCTATTAGAAAATCTTTGTTTTTTTGAAATTAAAATTTAAATTCCCTTTTAACAATTTTACTGGTTCATTTGAAATTTTTCATAAATCGTTCTATCTTTTTTAAAAAAAGGAAGGAAATCCAGAAATTATTTTATTTTCACAAAAATAAACACCCAAAACGGGCCGTCCCGTTAAACCCAAACACAGGTGGAGAGCCCCGTTGTGTTTTGATTGACAACGGTGGGCGGGGGGGAATGATGGGGGGGATGAGATCTTAGCAAACTTTTCAAACCGCTGAGAAAGTTTGGGGTAAAAAAAACTCAAAGAGAAATTTTCTGTATTTTAGACTGTTCTTGCCTGTTAGTTTTTAATGGTGAAGCTGTACGGCTTTTGCTACCAGTATTTTTGGCATTGTTTGTTTTTTTTTTAGTATGAGGTAGGCTACCATTAACGGGCATAAATATAATTATATTAATCGGACGTAGCCCCCAAATAATTTAGGGGGTGGGGTACCCCCCAATTTGATGGGGGGCGGGGAAAATTCAAAGTATTAAACTTCTTAGAGATTTTTTTTTTAAAATAAACATCATAACTCCCAAGGCTAGAAAAAAATCTAATTTTAAAATCTAAAGCCCCAAAAGTTTTTTAGGGCAACCTAACCCCAAAGCTCCCGAAGGCTAGAAAAAACTCTAATTTTTAAAAACCCCCTTAAATGCTCTTGAAGTGTTTTTAGGGTAACAACCCCCCCTTAATTTTTCTTGTCTTAATTTTGGTATTGTTTAACCAAAAAAAAGAAATATTATTTTTCAAAAAAAATTTTCCCGGACTTGGTCTTGATTTAATCAATTTTTGTGTGAATTTTACGTGTAAAAAATGTCTAAGCCTCGTTCATTTCCAAAAAAAGTATTCAAAAAAAGAAAACGACCCAGAGTTTTAAAAGAATGGGAACCCAAAAAGAAGTTTTAAAATTAACAGGAAAAAAATTTTAAAATCACTTAAAAGGTAACTGTAGTTTGAAAATTTTTAAAAAACAAAATTTTGTATTTTGTGTTTGTTAAAGTTATTTGGGTTTTATTTGTTATTTTCAAAAAAAATTTCGAATATCCCAAAAATGTGTCAAATATTTTTGTTGAAAATAAAATTGAAAAAAAAAATTTACAGTCTTGTACATGAAATGGGGCTGCTTTAAATTTGGGTTTCCAAAAGGGAAAATTGATGGCAAGTTTTTGTAATCGAGTGTGTTGGCCCCAAAAATTTTAAAAATTCCTTAGATTACACAAATTAAGGTGATGATTGTTGTATTTATAATTAATTTAAAAGTTATGGGTTAGGTTTATAAGCCCTAATCAGTAGCTGCCAAGAAAATTTACATGTTTTTGGTTTGTTAGTGGGGGGGTCAGGTTTGAATTCCGTTTGGGTTTTGTAATCTACTAAGTTCTTTTAGAAACAGTTTCCACGTTTCCCTCCACACAAACGCGGTACTTTTCCTCTCAAATCTATTTACTCACCTTACCCTATTATAATAACTAATGCGAAAGCTTGATGAATGGTAGCGTTCTGTAAAAAATAAATAACTTGTAAAAATATTATTTTATTTAGTTTTTAGGACTGCCCCCAAAAAGTAAAATTTCCCCAAAACTGCAGGAACTCCAATCCCAAAAAATCAGGCAACAATATTTTTTGTGAATAGCAATTAAATTACTACCAATTAACATCCCATTTTTAAAAAACTATTTAAAATAAAAATAAAAAAATCCCTTACTACACTTTTATAAAAAATTTTAAATTTAAAAACACAACCCACTCTTCACCAATTATTAAAATCCCTTTTTCTAAACAACATTAAAAAAAAACCCAAATCAAACAAAAACTAAAAAAATAAAAAACAAAACCAAAAACAAAAACAAAACCCCAAAAACAACCAAAAAAAACTTTTTAAAAAAACCCCATTAACCCAAACAAAAAAAAAAAACAACCAAACAAAAATTAATTAAAATAAACAAAAAACCCAAATAAAAAAACATTTTTTTTTTTTTACAAACCCAAAAACTTTTAAAACTTAAAAAAAAAAATACAACAAATAAAACAAAACCCCCCCTTAAAAACCCCACCCCCCACCAACTAAATAAAAAACAAATAATAACAAAAATACTTCTATAAATTAATTTTAAAATAATTTAACAACAAAAACAAAAAAAACCAAACCATTAAAATTGTTTTATCCAAACAACCCCTCTAAAACCCCCCCCCCCCCCCCCCCCCCCCCCCCCCCCCCCCCCCCCCAATTAAATTTTTTTTAAAACAAATATCATCTCACCTCCCCAACAATTTTTTAAATTTAAAAACAAACCCATATTCTAAAAACCAACAACCTAAAAATTTTTTTAAAAACTTTTATACCACTTCAATCCCCAAACTCCCCTCATTTTTGGTTCATTTCCCCCACCCCCCCCCCCTTCTCTTTTTTTACAATTTAAAGGTAAAAATTTTTAAATTTAAACAAAAAAAAAAGTTTCCCATATTGATGATTTTTACTTTTTTAAAACCCCCCCGCCCCCCCCAAAAAACTTTTTTTCCCAAAATTCTGTTTGTCCCCATTTATTTTTAAAACTGTCCTGGCCATGGACGGTAGGGTTTCTTTTTTTTTTAAAAACTTGATATCTATAAGTTTGGGGCAAAAATTCAAAAGTTATTTTATTTTGCCCCCAAAGCCTTCAAATTAAGGATGTTTAAAAAATGAGAATTTTTTTTAATGCTTTTTTCAAAACTGGTCAAAAGATTTGTTTAAAAAATGAAAAATGGGAGTAATTGATCTCACAAATAAGAGAGGCTTTTTGGGTTTTTGGTCAGTAAAATTTTGAGTGTGATGAGTGATTTTTAAAAAACTTAAATTTTTTTAAAAAGAGAGTTGTGTAGGTATCTTAAAATTTTTTGAGATTAAAAAACACATTGCTGGAACGATTTTTAGCCTTTTCAAGACTATTTGGTAAAAAAAGGATTTAACAATGTTACTTGTAATTTAAATTTGGGCGGGTTTATATACCCAAAGTAAATTTTTTCGTGTTAGGACTTTTTAAAAATTTTTAAATGAGGGGGTTTTTTTTTGGGGTTTATAATTTTTTAAATTGTGAGGGATATCCAAAGTAATTTTTTTAAGGGTGGCCACTCCGTAAAATTGGGAAAAACCCCGGGAAAATGTTTTAAAAATTTGACATCTTTTGAGAATTTAAAGGGCGAGGCCCACTATAAATATTTTTTGGGGGCTTAAATTTAAACATTTGCAGGGGAAAAACCATTTAATTATTTTTGGGGAAAATTTAAAATTAAAAATATTATGGGTAAGGAAAAATAATAGTTTTTGGGGGGTTTCAATACAAAGGGTTTCTGGGGGATCACTAAAAATATCTCGGAAGGGTCTAATTTTCAAAATTTACTGGACAAGGCCTTTCAAAATGGTTTCTAAGGGTATTCAATTTTCACAAAAATATATGGCGTTTAGTCCGGGATCTTCTATTAATTGGGAAAGAAAGTTCCTTTTAAAAAAATTGTAAAACCCCCCTACACAAATAAATTTCCCCCGCCACGGGGTTTTAATCAACTTTTGTAAATGTATACCCCTATGCATATACTGTTTATTTGCCTAATCTCCACTTATATTTGACAAATCACCGTGAAATATGGCCTTTTGATCCAGCTTAAAAAAAAAAAATATTTTTGAATGTAGGTAATATCTGGATGTCCCCTCGTTTTTAGGGGGTGAGAGAAAGGTCCTGTCAATGAGGGAATTGATAAAGTCTCCCAACGGAGATGGTCAGAATTTTTTTTTATGCTGGATTATTAAAAAATGGTGTTTTACTGAAATTATGGTGGTAAAACCGAGGGGGGGGGGGAAGGGGGGGGCCTCGTTCCCTGAAAAATAATCTCGCGGAAAAAATCCCCCCCCCTAAATTTTATTTTAAAACTTGTACTATCGAAAATAAAGTTGAAAGATTTTGCATTAACCCCAAATATCTTCCATATACTTTTCAATTCCCAAAAAGTTTCCAGAGAAGACCCCCTTAAAGTTTTAGACCCATCCAATTTTCGAAAAAAATTCAAGCTAGGGCAGTTAAATATTTTCTAAAAAGCCCCAAAAATTTTAAACATTTTTGGGAGGAGAACACCTTCAAAATTTTTTGGGATTAAATTTAAAAAGAAAAAACTGGTGGGGATTAAAAAAATAGCTTCCAAATAGTATCCAAAAACCCTTTTAAAAAAAATTTCCAAAGGATGTACTAAAAATGGGTTCTGGGAAAACACCAAAGTTTAAATAATTTGGGGGGGGGAATTTTTAAATATTTTTTAAAAAAGAGTATAATTTCAAAAAAGGGGGGAAAGGGGACACTTAAAAATTGGGGACAGAAAAAACGATAGTGGAGTGTAGAGGGGGTGATTCCCCTTTTGGAAAAAATTACCTTTTAGATGTAGTTCACCTACTGATATTTGAATATAAAGCTAAATGACTTTAATAAAAGGGCAAATAATTCTTAAGATATTTAATTTTCAAAATGCGTCAAGTGATTGGGGGTGACGAGACCCTGGAAATTTTTTTAGGACATCGAGTTTTTAAAAAATTGCTGGAAAGGGAAGCATTCCTAATGATTAGCATGCTATAAATTTTCAAAAATACCCAGGTGACAATGAAAAAAAATTTTTAAATACATTCAATTAAAAAATAATCAGGTGGAATCTTTCAAAAAAATTTAATATTTAATCAGGAGATAACAACGTAATAAGCTATTGTGAGTGTGTGGTTAGAGAATTTATATATTTTTTTGATTTTTTTATTTTTTAAAAAAATAATAATTTTAAATTTGTATGAATTCCTTGTATTTTTCTTTAGAAACATCCTTTTTTCTATTATTTTACAAAAAATTTGTTTACTTTTCGCTTATTTTATGTATATGATTTCCCAAACATTAAATTGTTTTTATTTGTACATTAAACGGGGGGGACATTGTTTATTTAATGTTAAAAAAAGGCCTATTTAATTGATTGTAATTTTTATGTAATAAATTTTGGAAAAAAACACCTGGTAAAAAAAATAAACCCCTAGTTTTGGTTTAGCGAGTTCTTTATTCGTTTATTAACTTGTGGTCCACTTTTTTTGGATCCTTCTAAAATTTTGGTCTGCCAGTTGTTTTTTGTCGACCAGTTGGCTGTCTTTCATTTTTGTGGTTCTATGTACTATTTTTCGACGATCCGGCCCTAGTTCCTGTCTATCAATTTTGTTAATTTTTGTCATCATTTGGTCGTTTTTGCCATGGCCTACCTTATAAAAAAATTGGTCTAAGTATCCTTCGTGTAGATTATTTTTTTGTCAAATAAATTTTTTTCAAAACGTTCGACCATTTTTATTGTTGTTTAAGTTTTTTTTGCCCCCCAAAATTTTAAAACTATTCGTGTGTATACATTTTGGCCCCCGATGATGAACTAGTGGGGCCATAGGTCATATGGGGTCAGATAATTAACCCCCCAGCCCCCCAAAAAATTTTTTGTATATTTTTTTGTGCCCCCTTGGTTTTTTTTTCACTGGCCTACCACATTTGCCCAAAGTGTGGGGGGGACATGCTTTTGCATGAAAAAATCATTCCGGGCGACCATTTTTTTACCACATGTTGACCTTGTGCTGTCGTCATTGGGCCCCCCCAAAATTTGGGGGCAGTTTGCTGTACTTTGTCCACCTAAGCAGGGAACTTTAAACCCGTTTTTCCAAAAACGTCGGAACATCCCCCATTTCCCAACAAATTTTTTACAGTTATGCCAGTTTTTTATGAGACGGGTTTTAAACAATTGAATTTTAAAACTAATTTTGTTTAAAAACACAACTTAGTATTGGGGGTAAAAATTTTTAAATTTTAAAAAAAATAATCGTCCCGGTTTAAAATTTTAAAATTTTTGGGGCCCCAAAAATATCAAAATCATTACACTTTTTGTATTTTCTTTGAATATCTTTTTAAAAAAATTTTTAATTTTAAATTAAAAAAAACCCCTTTATTTTAATGTCTTTTTTTTTCCCACATATTCCAAAAAAAGATTTAATTTTTTTTAATTAAATTTTTGGGAAATTTGTAATATTTTTAAACAAAAGACAGTTAAATTTTTCTATTAGAAAATTTTAAAATTCTATATTTTTTTGGGGTTTTTGGCGGGCCCCCGGGGGGGATCCAGGGGGGTTTTGGGTGCGTTTGTCCCCCCCTGCATAGAAAAAAATCAAAAAATTTAAAAACCAATATTTTAAAATTTTAAAAAGAATAAATTCTAACACCTTCCCATCCTTTTTCCACACGCCCCAAAAAAAAATTTTGGGGAACATCTTTTTAATTTTTGGCTCTGGGGAAAAAGAAAGGAAAAGGAAAAAACAAAAAATTTTTAATTTTAAAAATTTTAATTTTAAGTATTAAAATACATTTTTTTTTTTTAATTACTAAAAACCCTTTAGCCCCATGTCGTATAAAATTTTTATTTTTTTTTTAAAAAAGGGGTCAATTCTATGGGGGGCCCGGGGGGCAACCCCCGGTCCCGGCACAGATTTTCTAAATTTCCCAAAACCCCCTTTTTCCCCTTATAAAAATTTGTGAATGGGGGGAAAAGCCGGGCCCCCCACCGGGGGTTGGTTTCCCCCTTTTTTAAACTGTGGGCCTTCTTTTCCCATTCCAATCCCCCTCCATTAACATTGGGAAAATGGTAAAAAACCCAAGGGTAGTAAGACCGGTGCTAATTTTAAAAATAAAATAAAAAAAAATAATAATAATAAAAATTAAAAAATAATAAAATAAAATTTTAAAAAATAAAAAAATAAAATAAAAATATTTTTTTTTTTACGGCGATTTTTTTTGTTTTTTTGTTATTTTTTTTTTAAAAAATTAAAAATTGGGTTTTAAAAAAAATTTTTTCTTTTTAAAGATTTTTATTATTAAATTAATTGAATTTCAAGGGGGTTTTGTTAAACTCGCAATTTTTTTAATTTAAAAAAATTTTTTAAAAAATTAAAAACTTTTTTTTAATCAAAATTTTTAAATGTTTTTAAGGGACCCCCTTTTGGGGAAAACCAATTCCCCCCTAAATAGCCCTGGATCCACCCTTGGGGGCTAGTTGAGTTAAAAAAGTATTTGCCCTTTTTAAAGGTAGATTGTTTTCCCCCAAAAAACCCCTTTTTTTTAAACACCCCTTTAGGTTATAACCCCCTTTTTTCCTTTTTTTTTTTTATAAAACGAAAAGTTAAGTAAGATGAGAGGTAATGATACTGTCTCCCTTTTTAAAACCCGGGCCGCACGACCCAAAAAAACCCCTAAACATTCTATCGGAATTTATCTGTCCCTAGCACCGGGGGTACAACGTTAAGTGTGATCCGAACCACGGTGGGGGCCCTGGCATTCCAACTTCCCAAAATTTTTTTTTGTATTTTAAAAAACCATCTTAATTTTTTTTTGGCAAAGGAACCCGTGGGGGGGGTTTAAAGGGTGAAATAAAAATTTTCCCTGGGGGGTTTTTAAAATTTAGTTTTGAAATACCCCAGCATGCACCTCTGTACAAAAAAAAAAATTAAAAAAAAAATTTTTTAACGGGGTTTAAAAAAAATTTGCCCGTTAACTTTGTAAAAAAAAATAGGGTAGGTATTTGTTTGGGGAAAATATGTAAAAATTTCCCCAAAATTTTTAATAAAATTTTCCATTACTACCCGTTTTTCAGTTCTCCACCCCACTTGTATAGATTCAAACATGTATAGATCAAAGATATATAAGAACTTATCAAAGTCTTAAAAATTAAGGTGAAAAAAAGGGGGAAAATAGCTCAATTAAAAAACAAAATAAATTTAAAAAATACCTCAACCCGTCAGGAATTTTATTTTAAATTTTTATTTTTATTATTTTTTTTATTTTAAAACCGGTCTTATACCTAATACAAAACAATAATTTCTGGAAATCAATCATTGCTTATTTTTACTTCTCCCAAAATTTATAATAAAATAAATAAAAGGGGTTTTTTATGAATTTAAATTTCCCCCTAATTGATTAGTTTTTTTTAAAAAAAATTTCAGTGCCCAAACGTTGAAAAAATACTGTTTAAAAATCTAAAAAAAATTATTTTTTTAAAATGTTTTATTTTAAAAAAAAATTTTACTTTGGCATATTATTTTTTACTTTTTAAAAACATTTTGGGAAATATTATGGTTCGAATGCGTAAGAAATCCAAAATCGTGTGTTTTCCCTTAAAATGCTAAAATACTTATTTCAAAGGGATTTAAATTTTTTTAAATATAAAAGAAAATAAAAATCCTCTATAATTAAAAAAATTTTTGAAAGTGAGAAAAGCAAAGCCTCCCCCGTGGGTCCCATTCCATTAGCTGTAGGACTTTCTTTATCTCACAATTTCCCCACCATGAAAATTGCGTAGGGCGTTAAAGCCCAAAGGGGGGTAATCGGGTAATTAAAAAATAATAATTAATCTATAAATTGTATCATTTACGTTATTTGATTGTTTTACCCTATGTGCCTCTGTTATTTAGAGCTGATAAGCATCAACCCAAATTTGTTGTTGTTATGCCTCTAGAAATTTATGAAAATAATGACTTATTCAAGTCGCATAAGATTAAACTTAAGGGTTTTGACTTAGGAGATACAATTTTAGGATTTTTAGTCGAGGTGTTTTTGTGTAAGGGTTTTGGAAGAGAGTCTCTTCCCGGGGGGTACAAATCAGGATTTTCGGAAAAAATTTTAATTTTTAATTTTTAAAAAAGATAAATTCAGGATTTTCATTTGAGCTGTTTTGTGGCAAAATATCGGAGGGGGTTTTTTCGGAGGGACAATTGGATTTCGGAGATTTAAATTCCCCATTTTTAAAAGAGTTTAATTCAGGATTTTCATTTGAGTGTTTGTTTGGCCAAAATATCGGAAGAGAAAATCTCTTCCCGGGAGATTTCAATTCAGTCGCTTTTTTCCCCCATACCCCCAGGCATAAACCAAAAGCTTTTGGCTGTTCTGATTGTATATCATGGTGAGAAACTTCTAACCTCTATGTTTTCCCTGTCTTAAATTTTTTTTTTTCTTACCCCTTTCAAAACATAAGTCGTAAAGGGTTTAAAGCCCTTTCTGGTTTTCTCCTACAATATTTTTATCGCTGTAACCTGTGTGGTCCCCTTCTTTATTTTCTTTTTTTCGTCATTTTTCCCTTTCATGGTATTAAGGTTTAAAATTTTCTTTCAAAAAATGAAACCTTTAATTTCCATTACATAAGCACAAACCGTGTTTTAAGCGGTTTAAAACTTGGTGTGAGTTTTGTGATTTAGTTTTCTTTTAACAGTGAACGCATTGGGCTTTTTAATTTTCTGAAACCAGCCCTTGGGGGAGAGGAGGGTTGGACAATGCTTTGTATTTCTTTAAAAAGTGTTTTGTTTGGGAGAAATTTTTTTTTAAAAACGTATTGGTGTTATGACATGCAAAAAATTGTCCATACGGTAAAAAGTATTGTCGGGCCCGTGAATAAGTTTTTTCAAAACCCCCTTATTCCTCAAATGGCAAAAAGTTTCTATGAGGCATTTTTCTGAAAGTTTAACCTTTTCCCTTGTCTTGGGGAAACCGTTTTAAAAATTTATCAGTAAATTTGGGGGGCAGGTAAAGCAGTGCCCAAACCCTACCAAGTTCTTTGAACATTTGTAATGTATTAAACCTGTTTACTTTTTGATGGAAAATTTGGTTCGGGAATTTGTTGCAGTCTGACATTGTTTAGTGAAAATGATAGAATGTGTTTCATACCAGTATATAGTAATCTTTACCCAGAGGACATATTATTATACTTTTCCCATTTCATTGCAAATGAAAGCAAAAAGGGAGGGTTCTTAAATAACTTTTCCCCAAGGCGCTTGAGGTTTTTTTGCATTTTTGTTCTGGTCACATCACGTTTTTTGTCACCCAGAATGATGTTCCCAAAGATGGTTGCTCAATATCCTTTTTTGGGGGCTTATAATAAGCAAACCAGGTGAAAAATTTTTGTTTGGGTGTGCTGCAAATGTTTTCTAGTAGTTTTTATGCAACACCGCATATTTTTGGGGAAAATTTAAGCAATGTACCCTAAAAGTTGATTTTATTAGGCGCGTTTAAACTTCCAAGGATTCTCTTTACTTGATGTTTTATATCCTTTAATTTGTTTTCATCAGCTGACTTATCCGTTTTATTCATCAACCCTCCCAAATTTTAACAAAGAGGGGTCTCGTGTTCAATCAATTTCAAGTACTATTTATGAACTCTCAAGGTACAGCTGTTCCCGAAGAGATTTTTGTGCTTTCATGACCCTAACTTTTTGACAATTGGGGGGTTTTGGGTGAAAGCTAGCACGTTTTCAAAATGGGTTTCCCGGTTGTCAGCTTTTCAAAAAAGTCCCCAGCGCACTACATTGAAAATTTTCCAAAAAAAACAGTTGTCTCTTTTGACTCTATGCTAATATTTTAAACTCCTTCTATTAAAAGATTTTAGAAAAAAATTTTTTATAATGTTTCAAAAGTCTAAGCTCTATGATTCAATAAACAAAAAATTATAATTATATATTTGTTTTGATTTTTTTGGGGGGTTTTAGTGGCATCCAGTGGTACGTATGTAAGGTAAATGATTAATGGTAAAAAACACCCCTTTTTTAAGTTAACTTAAAAAATTTTAACAAAAGACAAGTTATATAAAACTTTAACAGGTAAGCTTTTTTTTATTAAATTATCTTTAAAAAACTTTAGGATTAAAGTAGAAGAGAGGACACCACATACATACCAAAACTTAGTGGTATATATTTTTATTTTTCAACGTTTTGATCGTTTTGTATCAAACAATAATGGTTTAAAATTTAAAATTCACCCTCAAAATGACCCTCGTCAAACCCTTTTTGTGTAAAATTAGCTCTTTAAACATTTTAAATTTAAATTTTTTTCCCTAATTTTATTGTATTGGAAAACAAAGGAGTTTTTGGGAAAGGCTGAGTAAGGGGGGTTTAATAAAGGAAACAAAAATTTTTTTTATCATTGTAAGATCTTACGGGGTCAACAAGATAAATTGGCAGAGTAAATGAAAAATCTGTGGTTATTATGTGGCTTACTTCTCTGCCCCCACCCATTATTTTAACCCCTACTTACGGAAAAATTTATTTTGAAACTAATAAAAGTTTGAAACAGCACAAAAATTTTAACACATTGGTTGTGATCGCTTCGGTGAAAGTAGGGTATAACCCCACACTAAGAGGGTAGAGTAAAACCGTTTAAAGGGGGAGGATCGGGGTTTAATTCGGTTTTAGGTTTGTTTCAAGGTGGTTTTTTCGAAAAATGCTGGACACTTTGGCTAAATGAAACCCAAACCTAATCCCCAAAAACTATTAGGTAATTAATACATACGTAAACATTAACCCAAAAAGAGTCATAAGCGAGTGCTAAAATAAAATTAATCCAACTTGTTTTTAATTTTTCCCCTTTTGACCCTTATTTTTTCCGACAAGCTACTTGTTTTATTCCCCAAATTGTTCCCATCATTTTTATTTTCTTGATCTCCTTATTTATCAGACTCCCCCTTCCTTTTTAATTTCCATTCTTTTTCAAATTTTTACCAAATTTTTTGTCTTTGTTTTTCCCATGGTTCTTCAAAATTTTTTTTCCTTAGTTTTTCATTAAATTTCCCCTTTTTGTATCAAAAAAAATTTTTGTTTTATTTTCTTCTTTGCGTTGGTTTTGATTAATTTCGTTTTTTAAGTTCTTAAATTAAACCCGACTCTTCCCTTTTTGTTTCTTGTGTGACCCCTGGTTTGTTTTTCCTTCCATTTGGTTTTCAAAAAATTTCTCCCAAAATCCTACTACAGCGATTTTTCCCTATTTTAATTTATCTTCTTCTTTACCCTACTACAAATATTTAATTTTTATTTTTGGGGAACATTCATACTTTATTCCAACATAATCAGTGTTTATTCTGAACATTCCTTAATTATTTTGAAAAATTCTTCCTTAATTATTCAAAACAAGTTTTACATATCTATTGTAAATTCTTTTCTAATTTATTTGGGATTTTTAATTTTATTTTAATTTTAAATTTAGCACCCGTCTTACTACCCGGTCGGGTTTTTAACGCTTTAAGTATAATTAAGCAAATTTTAAATTAGGTTTTTGGGGAAAGATTGAATTAGAGGAAGAAAACCCCGCTTTTTTCGTGGAGGGGAGGGAAAAACCATTTGGGAAAAAACCACCCTCGGGTTCCCCCGCCCAAAGGGAATTCAAAACCTCGATCTCCCGTTTAGCAGTCGAGCTAAACCCACGACAAGCGCGTTAGCCAACTACCCCACTGAGGGGGGTTTTGACTTATTGATAGTTTAAAATTTGATCTTCCCAAAATTTTTTTTGACTTTTTCCTAGCTTGTTTGACTTTTTCCCAAATTTTTTAAAAATTCGTAAATTAACTTTTTTTTAAACTCGACCCCTACCCCTTTGTAACTGTTCCTTTCGTAGCCAACTTTTTATTTATTATTTATTTGTTTTTTTGGGCTAAAATATTTTTTAACACTTTTTCAATTCTTTATTAAGTTTTTTTTATTTTATATTCCCAAAGATTCTTTTTTAATCCTGCCTTTTTTTTTTTTATTCAGTTTACTTTATTAGTTTTCCAATATGTTTGGATTTTTTGAAAAGTATTTTTTTTTCTTATTCTTTTTTCTTCCTTTTTTTTCCCTACTCATTACACTTTGTAGGGACCTTACATTCGTTATTTATTCGACAAGTGTCTTATGAAATTTGCATTTTTTTTTATTATTTATGCCAATTTCATTTTTCCTTAAAGTTTATATTCTTTCCCTTTTCATTTTTTAACCCTTTCCTTTTTTAAATCTTAATGGTTTTTTTTCAACACCCCTTTTTTCTTATTTATAAAATGAAAACTCGTTTCTTACTGATTTGGAAAAGGGAAAATATAATTTTTTTTAGCTGTGTTCCTTTTTATTACAAAAAAGTTCCTTTTTTATTCTGATTCAAACTGGGGCTATTCTGACTTGATTTTTTATTTTTTTTCGATGAAAAAAAAAAAATTTAGTAGAAGTACAAATGAGGGGATTAAATTTCGAATTTTACCAAAAATTTGGTCGTTCAAAAAAAATTAAAAACTTCCAAAAAATAGATTTTTTTTCCAAAAAGTAATGAAATAAGTCTTTTTTGCAAAACGGTTAAAAATTTCATGTTTTTTAAAAAAAGGGGGATTAATTTTCGTTTAACCCTTTTCCAAAAAAAATTAAAATTAGGAAAAAATAAACAAAATATTTTTGTTTTAAAAAAATAAAAAATTCCCCAGAATTTTTAGGGTTTCCCAAAGTGCAGATCTTCGACCTAAAAAATTATTTGTCCAGTTTGGGGAAAGTAGTACCCCATTTTGTTTTGTATTTTGTTTCAATACATCAAACTTTTTAAAAAAAATAAATAGTGGAGCACTTTAAAAAAAAATAGTATTGGATGTAATTTTAATTTTTTACCCTGAAACGAATAAATTTAAAAGAGAAGTGAAAAAAAAGGGGAAAATATTGATTTAGCATATTGCATTAAAAAAAATGAGTATCTTGGGTTTTCCAAATGGGTTTTTTTGAGCATTTTAAAAAACATATGGGATTAAACCCCTGACACTACTTTAATGATCCCTTTTTGGAAGCCAAATTTAAAACCAGCATCAATTATTTCTTTTAATGTACAAAAGAAGAACATTGTAATCAGTATAAAATTACTTAAGAAACGTTTCCTTGAGACAAAAACTATTCCTGGCAAACCCAAAACTACATTGTTTTTTTGCCCGTATCAAAAAAATGTTTTTAAGGAGCAATACTTTGCATTGCTCACTCCCGAAGACCTGTACCATTTTATTGTTCCCACCAAAAACCCGGAAAAAATTCCCCGGGTTTTTGTCAAAAAAAATTTTAATCAAAGGGAGAACTTACCCAAAATGGGGGGACCCCACCCCGCCGCGGGGTAAATAGATTTACAATTAATTTCTTTTTAAATTTTGTTATTCAAAAATTTTAAAATTACCAGGAATATAACGAGGTTTTTATTTTTTTTTTTGTTTATATAATGTTTTTAATCTATATCTTGTTGTAGGACGGGGTGGGTGGATGGAAAATTACACAAAACATGTATTAGATTTAGGGATTTTTTTAAAATTTCCCTGTAAAAGAAAAAATTTTAAATTCTTGGGGGGTTTTTTAC
>JBCFYV010005397.1:0-16658 GCA_039000515.1 Timema cristinae | reverse complement strand
TTTTAGTAGTAGATCAAAATATTATTATTTCGTATTTCTAATCAATGCCTAGTCTATAGACCACTACAGCTACAACCCTACACACACCCCACTACCCCTCCAAAAAATAATGATTCTGAGTAAAATATTAGCGAACTTTCTTTTAAACTTCGAACAGAAAGCTTGTGATGTGTGTTCAGCCAAAAGTAAAGTATACAAGTTAAACATAATTATTTATTCGAATGTGGCTCAAAAAAGTGTGCTGCAACTCACGGTAGTAACATAAAAACTATATTAGTATTCTGATGGAAACGTAACTTTAAAAAACAAATTTGTGCAACCAACAACAATATTATTTAACTTTATTATAATGTTATTTTTAGCTAAAGATGTTGATTCTACGGAATTAAGAGCTCGAAATTTTATCAGCCCTATTTTATCTTGAGCTAGTTCTATCCAGTCCACCTCATTATGTCCTATCTCTATCAGGTATATTTTAATATTATAATCCCATCTGCATCTAAGTCTCCCCAATGATCTCTTCCCTTTGGGTTTGCCAATCAGAACAAAGTTATGAACACTTCCATTCATGCTGCATATCCTGCCCACTGTAATCTGTGAGATTTGATTATCCTAACAATGTCTTGTGATGAGTACATGGTATTCAACTCATTATTATATAAACTCCTCCACTCCCCAGTATCCTAATCCCTTTCTGGATCAAATAAATATTTTCCTAAGCATCTTATTTTCACACACCCTACTTTTTTTTCATCATGCAAGGTGATAAACCATGTTTCACACCCATAGATAACAATCGGTAGTTATTGATACTAAAAATAAAAATACAAACTTAGATAACACGTCTTGACGTATCAATATATTAAAATTGATTTAATAAATTTTGTTACTGTCACTGTCAAAATCGTGTCTTATTAAAATCTGACTATGTATAAATGCTACCGCAATAAAAATACATGCTAACCCAAACTTAAAGCGAATAGAAGGTAGCGCCAGGTAGATAATTACATCTGATTGGTTAGGCTTGTGACGTCACTTAGTACACGAGAAAGCGTGTTACACACAAAAATACATGTGGAAGACAAACTAAGTTGTTAAAAATCAGGTCACATTTTGGAAATTTAAATAATAAATAAACCTTTAAAATCCACAACAATGTCTAACGTCTTTACTCTACTTATTAAAAAATAATTATGTTTGGCTGTATTTATATTAAAATATAACGTCTGTGTACTGGATGACGTAACCAATGACATAAAAAAGTTCCTACATAAGGTACTGGCTTTCTATTCTCTTTACATTGTGCTAGCCTACTGTTTGTTGATTAACCAAATAAGACTTGCTAACAGTCATGTTGTTTCTAAAAATGTCATGGAGTTTGAATTTTTAGGACATTTAATAACAAATCTTTATTATTATTATTATTATTATTATTATTATTATTAACACCGCCTCTTACTACCCGTTCGGGTTATACGCACTTACGCTAATGTGTAATGGTAGGGTGATTGTGAGATGAAATGAAGGACCTACAGTTTTACGGTGGAGGCCTGGCATTCCCCACATTCACAAGATGTCTTGTCAGAGGGGAAGGAAGGGTTTGGTAATTAGATAAATCTGTGCCGGGACAATAACAAATAAAATCTAGTAAAACTCACGTTCTGAAGTTTGGTCACGACTTTGAATATTTTAAAATTACAAACAAAGGGCAAAATTTTAAATGTTTTCCCGAGTATTTTTTTCACAACGCTCAAAATTCCAAAATTCAAGTATGAAAGAGTAAATCCCGGTTTTCCTGATTAGTGTCCAAAAATACATACACCACACCCCATACAATACATAAATGTATTTTTACCACCAACACTTTAATATTTATCTGGACAATATGTTTTTAAACACATCAATTGAACACAAATAAGGAAGGTATAATTTAGAGGAGATGTAGCTGCAATTGTGCGGAAATATTTTTTTCAAAATAAAACTTCAATACATACAATCTGAGCTCGAACCGGAAAAAAATACTATATGAGTCTGACATGTATACTGATTGCTAATAAATTAAAATTATCAGTTTACATTATTAAAAACTGTACATAATGTGCTTTACACTCTGTTTACCCTAAAGGGTAGTAATAAGTCTTACCTCGACTGGTTACTCTATTTCTCTAACAAAGTAAGCTTGTAACCATTAAGTGTAAACGGGGGATTTATAATATATGATTAAGGGGAAAAGGAAGCAAAAATTTTAGCCTCCTCAGATAAAAAATCAATTACTACTGTTATTAATATACGCTTTTACTGATAGCATACATATTTTGTAATCATACACATTATTTTACCCATAAAACTCGAATGCATCGTTGAAGCACTATATGCGTTTAAATTGCAGAATGACTTCAATAACGAATAACACGCGTGTAATACAATCTACTTTAAAAAAAATAATTACTTGGATATTTTGAAGCTCCGGCCTACTACTACAACAACTGTGAGTTTATTAGACACGAAGATAAATTTGAAAACAATATATTGTCTTGAAAGGTTTCCAACAAATCTCGCTTCTAACTTTTTGTCAAGTTTAGAGGGAAATCATATTATGGACTGTACAATATCCTTCATTCTGAGAACTATTGTAAAACTAGACGCCGCAGTGTTCATTCGTTTTTAATTTACCAAACAGTGAATTCGCCTTCGTTCTAAAAATAAAACGGAATTACGACACAAAACAAGGATTAGACGAGACAATCCAAGTAATTACTGCTTAATTTAACTTAACACACCAGTAGATATTTCATGTTAGACAATTGAAGTTTTAAAACGATTTAAAAATCAATAATAATAATAATGATAATAATAATAATAATAATAATAATAATGATAATAATAATAATATAACCAAAATATTAAGGTGACTTAAAAATCCTTCACTTAAAACTTTAGGGTAAGGCAAGGGAGCTAATATATATGATTAAAAGTAATCAGCCCACTTTATTGTTATTTCATCATTATAATAAACATCATTAGTAGAAACGCGTAATAAAACGTTAGTCTTATATTGTTTCGTTAGCCGGTGACGAGTACCTAAGGGTTAGAATCCCAGCTCAGTGTATTGAGGATGTCTTCCTTAAAATTGCTTCCTCCTATATCGCTGAGAAAATGAAAAAATCCGTAATCATCATCACTATCCCATTAATGCAAATTTGAGAATATCACGAACGGCTATTAGGACACGGATCCAATATTAAATTTAATATAAAATATTAGATACTATATACAATACTATAACTGTCAATTTCTTCACTCATCCCTTTCCTAGTGGCTTTATTATTTTTATCTCTGAACACTTTATGATAACAGCACGAATTTCACAAAAAAATAATCAATTTAATTTTTTTATAAGCATCCCGTCTTACTACCCGTTCGGGTTATATGTTTATGTACTAACTACGATAGTGGTTTGAGGGAGTAGGAAGATTATATTAAGAGGAAGTGTACCCGCATTTTCGTGGAGTGATAGTGGAAAACAGTTTTGGAAAAACCACCCTCAGTACACCCGACCGAGTTTCGAATTTCGATCTCTCCATCATCGGCAATCTAGTATATTACGATAGTAGCACCTTAGACCATGCGGCCACTGAAGTGGAGACATTTTAAAAATTATTATTAAGGGGCTTGCATAGGGGAGCCAAGACAGTGTCACTCAAGTGTTCAGCTCTTTCACGATTTTGATTAAACTATTAGTAGTATCGAGGTTTGGTCTTCACTGGGATGAATACAAAACTTTATTCTATGTTACTATAATAAAGAGAGATGTCAACATAGTTTAAAATATGAAATTTTGCCCTTAGAGAAGTCATAATAAGGGATATTTGAGTTGATCGTTAAAGACCTAAATCCGAGGGAAACTAGAGGGCAATACTCTAGGAACATAGAATGGAGATTTGTGAATCGAATTATATAGTTTATTAGGGGGGTCACAACACAAAATTTATTGGTATCATTATTAAGCTGAGAGGTAGCAACTGGTAGCATTTCCCTGTACGCTAACGCCATCACTAGGCAAAGGACCAGTCAAGCTTTGCTACGAACGTAGGAGGTAGTAGTGGAAATGAAAGAATGGCAGACGAGCAGGCTAATCCTTCTCTCGCTTCCTCTTGCCGTTCGTACTTCCACTCGGCTCATCACCTTCGGTAGAATATTGCAGGTCGTGGCACGCTTAGTTGAAAAATACGTACATTGACCACATTTTATTAAGTGGAAGCTAAAAAAATTAGCGTCAGTATGGACGAAGAAAAAACAACTGTGGACCATAGAAGAGGGAAAAAAAGAAGATTATACCTCACAGCCCATCGAAAGAAAAGAAATTGGAATAAGGGGAAGAAACTATGGATTGGTGATTCTGGGTGACTATTTTTTAAGTTTATATAGCAATAGTGAATTGGTCAAAAATGACACTGGCCTATTTATATTCATGTATTTATCATACACTTTTTAAACACACAACCTAACTTAGGTAACAATGTGATCTGTACATCACATTCTGAAAAATTGCCTCGATATTCACTATTCAGATAAAAGGACGTATCCATCTAGAAATAGAAATTTTATTTTATAGCACACCCTGAATCAGCTTCACGAATCTCCACCAAGGTGCATTAACGGTAGTTTTTTAAATGTGAAATTCACTTTGGTTTTATAATCTATCTACACGCTAATGTGAGAGCACTTTTTTGTATCAAATACTTTCTCTTCCTCACCCCTAGTAAATTATTTTTTATACGTTTTTTTTTTTTTAATAGTTCCTCCGTCCCCCCCGTCCCCCCTCAAAGTAACAAAGGCTTATTTTTAAACCAAAACTGTGTTATTAAAAATTCATAAATTTAATTTAAGAATAATATTTGTTCCCATGACTTCATAATAATAAAATAGAGTACTGGAATATTTGTTTTAATTTTTTTGGTTAAATGGTTAGTTTAAAAAAAATACAAGTTTTCTGTGACAATAATTAATACTTGAACATGCTTGACAAAATTAAATCCTGTATTATTTTGCATGCACATAATATGTCCTAGCAATAAAATATTCAGATAATTACACTTTTCGCCTGAGATTTTTGAGTCACATGCTGAAATACTAATTATGCAAAATGTAAGGCAAAGCATAGCGGTTTCTTATATTTAACCAATATTATATAACTCCACAATTATATTCAATTTACAGAAAATACTTACTGGTTATAGGAAAATAACTATTTAATAAAAGCATGTTATAAATTTCTGTGATTCTGGTGAATGATCAATGACAAAAATACAAAACATCATGGCGGGATAGTAAATTCGGCTTTATGTTTTTCTACTGTCAGAAATGTTCAAATATACCGTTTATAGGCTTTTGATGTTGTAGTTTTATAAAAAAAAAACAAGTTTCTTAAAACGTGATCTTATTTATCTACAGAGTATGCTTTGTAAAGGCAAGTGACTTAAATACTAACAGAGGTGGTAACAGTTCATCGAGCGAGCAAAAACCTAATATTCAAGAACAGATACAAACTATGGATTGCAATTCTGTGTCTCCTTCTTCTGAAGAAAAGTGAGTTTCTAAATAATTTAATGGTGTGGTCTATAATCATCTGGTGACCAGGTGGTCTAGGGGTAAGATGCCGGACTTCTGTGCTGGAGGTCCGGGGTTCAATCCTTGGTCCTGGCACAGATTTATCTGACTACCAAACCCTTCCTTCACCTCTGACAAGACATCTTGTGAATGTGGGGAATGCCAGGCCTCCACCGTGGTTCGGATTCCACGTTAAACTGTAGGTCCTTCATTTCATCTCGCAATCACCCTACCATTACACATTAGCGTACGTGCGTATTACCCGAACGGGTTGTAAGACGCGGTGCTATTAATAATAATAATAATATAATCAGCTCTCTGTCGACTTGCAATAAATTTTATTGCTTGAAAATCTTGAGTATAAAAACTTTATAATCAATATTAAAGTGCTAAAAAGCTGTACATATATATAACCAAATTAATAGTTCCTAAGACGAAAGGACCACAGCATCCTTACTAAAACAAATTTATTTTATATAGGCCTACCAATAGTTGTTTACATTTTGATTTTATGAATACTCATCGTAATATAATCCCCTCTCCACTTTCGGGCACACCTACGAGCATCTTATCTGATACTATTCGGTATCCTCACAGCAGCGTACAAATTAATATATTCACACATTCAATAATTAGTAGGCCTAGCAGCAGCACCTTTACAGAATATTTGATGGCCATTTCCTCCGGCGATTAGTCGAAGACATCATTGTATTCACAACTGTAAATATTAGATTTCATAATTCACTTTAGTGTTTTAATTTATTTAGTGAACAAGTTAAGGTGGGCTGGAAGAGGACGCGAGAAAAATTAAGTGTTTTTTGCAGTTTTCACAACAAACTTTTTTAAATCAAATGCTTCATTAGAGACATATAGTTTAATTTTCTATACATGGCAATATTAACAGCTGTTCTTGAATATCTGCTATGAGCATAGCATCATTTAATGAGTAACATTTTAAACGAGGAGAAAAAGTTTTCACCAAATTCTAGGACAATCATGAAAGAAATTTAACAACTGTTGATATCACCTTGTAAAGAAAATTAAACTCTATGTTTGTACTGGAGCAATATTTGATTTAATTTGCTGAAAAAAATTGTTTGCTACGAAAACTGCAAAAAAAAAAACCTAGTTTTCCTGGCATCCCCTTTGATCCCACCCTAAGTACAGTTAATAGGAGTGCCACATTCATAGAAGAAGGGTATAAAGTCTGAAACTAGCTATGATATCTATAGTTATAACTATGTGTTTTATGTATTTTGAACTGGTACAGAGGTATCAACTATAATCTGGCATACTTGGAACCTGTCCCTGCCATGACAGAACCATGTTATGAGGTTCATGGTGAAGCCGCTACAGAAAGAGGAGATTTAGATCAATTGTAAGTCGAAGCAAAATGTTTATCTTACTATTTTAGACAACACTTTTGGGTAAGAGTGGAATTCACATTTATATGAGAAAATTAAGTCAAACATGAGTGAAAAGGACTCCAAATAGTAGAAAGAAATACACGCCCACACACTGTGATTTTATGGCTGGCTACCTATTAAAAAATCGCGTTGAAAGACGTGTCATTAGTTTGGGCTTGTCTTCATTTGAAGTAACTATACGGTTGGGATGACATATATATTATTTTTATTTCGCCCTTCCAGGCTATTCTTATTTAACTACACTTCTAGGACAAGAATGAGGAAAGTATAATTTTGAGCAAATGCTACAACATTGGTATGGATGGGGAGTGTGAAATAATATACTATATAATATAAGCTACAGGCCAGATATTGAGGAAGAATACGTTAATACCTAATTAATCTTGCTTTCAAGATCAGGGATGGAGTTTAACGTATAGAAATCATTACTTACTACGAATTAATTTCCATAACAAAAAACGTTTTAGAGGTCATCGTTAGATCTCAAACTAGCGTTGAAACAAGCCATTTTACCAAGTTGATTTAATTTTTTTTTATTAAAGAGTTTATTTACTCATACATGGTATTAATATTGTGTGTGCTTATTGCGAGATAAAAAATTGCCAATTTATTCCTCATATCTCCCCAATTTTACAAATTAATTGATTTGCTGTAGGTCAAAACTAAACTGGTTTATTAAATATATGATATTACATTGTGCGAGAATGAGAATTTTAAAAAAAAATGAAAGTCATAAAATGTATGTTAATAGTCTTCCTGAAATATTTTCTTTATATTATGTATGACCCGCCTCGGTGGCGTAGTTGGCTAACGCGCTAGTCTTGTTAAGCTCGACTGCTGAGGACGGGGAGATCGAGGTTCGAATCTCGGTTGGGTGGACTGGGGTAGTTTTTCCTAAATGGTTTTCCACTCTCCCTTCACGCAAATGCGGGTTCACTTCCTCTAATTCAACCTTCCCAATTCCCAATCCATTATCGTAATTAGTACTTAAAGGGTGCTAAATAATAATAATAATATTATATTATGTATGTATTTGATTAGCTCAAAATAACTTTAGTAAGAAAAACTAAATAGCAGTTTAATTTTAAACATAATAGTGTAAAATAGGTGAATGTATTTTAATGAAAAAATTAAAGAATGCACAAGACATAAATTCAACAAAAACTTTAGTCAATGATTTATTTATTACAAATTATTATTTTTACATCAATAATCTTTTTTTTTCAGGAATACTACAATCGATACATTTCAAATAAGCCCCCCTCGACATTCAGAGATGCCATCCTGTTGCTTAACAGATGGTGACACTATTGAAAGTATTCTCCCTCCACATTTAGAGTTGCCTAACCCCACATCTCTAGATAATACCATACATTCGACTAATGTTAATTCAGAAACAGAAGTTATAATGGATATTTTCCCGGGAGATGTGCCACAGACACCATTGTCTTCACAACAGTAAATATTACATTACACATTTTAGTGTTAACTTATTTAGTGAACAATAAATTAATTTCAAATTTTGAATTAAATTGTTACCAAGCTACCCTGATTAAATATGATACATATTTAATAGGAGTGTCACCTAATAAAAATACAATTAGAAGCTTAAATACAATATCTAGAATTATGAATGTAATAAAATAAATGCTAATTAAATATCACAGGCTAAAATTAAGATTAGCACAATCATGGCAGTGGGAAGGTGATCAATTTAAATTAAGCCTAGTATTAAATTAGTTGAAAAATTATACATGTACACGGGAATTGATTCCGTGAGTGCTAAGCCAAAGGTCCGGGGTTCAATTTCCGTGCTAAAGCTATCAGTTAACATTTATGGTTCTGGTTCCAGTTCCATTCCTTGCATTAAATACGTCAAGCTACAGTGCAACTTTGTTTTATTTTTTCTTTCCAGGGACACAAATGTTTTAAAAACACCCTATATCATAGAAGGACGCAGAATAGTGACTTACAGTACTTTTTGGAATGTATTCAAGCAATAAAGCATAAAGGGTTCGACTGCACATTTTCAAATATGAATATTACAGGCGAAACAAGGAATGGCTTCTGCAGCACATTACACTTGCAGTGCAAGATGTGTGGGGTTCTCGAAACACTCCGTACTGAAAACCCCAACTCACCGATGAATGTTAATACCGCAAAGGTGGCGGGCATTATTAACACAGGTCAAGGTTTTTCTCAGATGGAAGAGTTGTCTGCAGCACTAGATATGCCTTGTATGGGCAATCTATGTACCAAAAGATACACCAAGAAGTAGGTGAACACCTAGGAAGCATTGATTCTGATGAGATGATGGCTGCCACGCGTGAGGAAGCAGCATTGGCTGTCAAAGCCGGAAATGTGGACAAAGAGGGTCGACCAATGATAACTGTTGTTGCAGATGGAGAATGGTGCAAAAGATCTTATAAAAGCAAATACGACGCTCTCTCAGGAGTGGTAAGTTATATATAACACATAGTATTGAGACGTAGAACTTTGTGTTGAGCTAGATATATTATTTAATATAATATAGTAATTACTAAATAAACTTTTAAAACTCAATTTTGTCTTTGCTTTTCAGTTTAAAGTATTTTAATGGTCCTGTAGTTAATATACCCTACACTAAATTTTGTTTATGATACTAGGCATGCATAGTTGGCTTCAAAACAAAAAAAGGTGATATACATGGGGGTTCGAAACTCCTATTGCTCTATTTGTGAAAGAGCATCTTCTCAAGAAAAACCTACTAAAGAGCACATATGCTATAAAAATTGGACACAATCTGCCACTGCAATGGAAGCTGACATCATAGTTGATGGGTTCAAGCAAAGTGTACCAATGTATGGAATCGTGTATGCTGAACTTATAGGTAACTTAACATAGCGCTTTAAACAATTAGTTAATATCATAATATCAAAAAGTTTTAATTTATAATCCAGTTATTTCATTGGGAACCCAACAAAAATTAATATTAATAAATGATATTGCCTTACCAGTATGATATTGAATTAATAAGTGGATTTAATTTTTTTTTTAGGAGATGGAGACAGCAGTGTCATGAAACGTTTGAGCCTAGCCAAGCCGTATGGTCCTGATTTCGAGATGAAAAAGATTGAATGTGCAAATCATATTCTTCGCAACTATGTGAATAGGGTAAAGGAAATTGGGAAAAGAGGAAAGAGCCAACTAGGTACAATTCCTGGAATTATTAGGTCATCCATTCAACAAAGAGTTTTAAGAATGCGATATGCTGTAACTGAGGCAATAAAATATCGTCAAGTACAACCTTTACCCCATCATGAAAATGTCAAACAACTAAAGGAAGACATAAGTAATGGGCCAAGTCATGTTTTTGGTGATCATTCTCGGTGTGGGGAGCGAGGATATTTTTATCAGGGACCAAAAGAAGGTGAAACAAATTTAGTGCCAGAGTTGATAAAATATGGCTTATGGAAAGATATAGTTAGTGCTCGTAATTCCTTGGCATTCCATGCTAAGAGCCTAATCTTTAACGTTAGTAATAATATTGCAGAGTCATTTAATAGTGTAGTTGCCAAATTCATCGGCGGAAAGCGCATTAATTATGCTTTGAGGGGCTCTTATCAAGTTCGCTGTACAGCAGCAGTAACTTCCCACAAAGGTCCTACACTACACAGACTCCTGCACAAAAAGATGGCTATTGTCAGTCCTGGTGTAAACACTAAAAGGTTTGTCACACGAAAAGTTAAACGTCTAAATGCAAGGACCAAGCGGAAATTGCAGTACCCTCCCCTCAGAAAACCACAAAAGAAGTCTTCAGGTCCAGATGAGCACTATGGGGTTCTGGACATTCCTGCTAAAGCTGACCTCAATGAAGAAGTCTATAATCTGAAGAAAGAACATTTTATTTGTAGTTTGCGTATGACAGAAGAGCAGAGGAAAGCCTTGATTTATGAAACGGTCGAACAAAGTTAGAATGAAGAATGTAGAAGACAGCGAAGGAAGCGAGTGACAGCTTCATGATTTGATAAAATTTGCAAAATGAGACAGACCACATCCAAGGCAAATCAAGTAAAGACTATGTTACATGGAACATTCTTTGTAAATTATAGGACTCGATATGGTGTTGAACATGGACCTATGGCAATAGAAGCTTTGGAAGAAGTGCTTGGAGTAAAAGTTGAAAGGGTGGGGTTGGTAGTCGACAGAAATATATCATTTATTGCAGCATCTCCCGATGGATTTATAGGTGATGATGCTATCGTCGAAATTAAGTCCCCTGCATCGGCGAAAGATTTTACACCAAATGAAGCAATAAAATGCAAAAAAATCAAGTTTTGCACATTACGAGGAAATGATATCCTTTTAAAAAAAAGAGATAGTTACTATTACCAAGTGCAAGGACAATTACACATAACTGAAAGACGGTGGTGTCACTTTGTTGTCTGGACAAGAAAAGGAATGTCCTTCACGAAAATTGAGAGGGATGACATCTTCTGGAAAAGTGAAATGGAGCCTCAATTAATTAGATTTTATATGGATAGTTTGCTTCAAGAGATACTTGACTCCAGATATGATCGAGGATTGCCAATAAGGGACACCTTTTAGAGAAATCCAATATTTAAAATGATGATCAGCCATCAAAAAGAAAATATCTTAATTGGGTTGTGAATGGATGAAATTTTGTTTTACTCCTTGGCGGAGTTTAGATAAGAATATAAGATAGATAAGACTATTTCCCTTCAGTTTGTTTTTCATCATATTTTGAACATTATTGACCATAATTTCCCTTCATTACTTAATAAACGTTAAATGAACATGAGAGGTCTTAATTTTGTGATGTACGCAATGGTGGATCTACATAAAATAGCACCTATGGCAAGCACTGGAATTGCGCCTCTGTCCAAACACCTGACACCTGTTTTTTAAACAACTTTACCACAATATCTGCTCAAAAATAAGACAAACTCATTAATTTTATATTTAACACATTATGGTAACATAAGAAAACTATGAATGTACCTTCCTTGTTTTTACTGACGCAAATTGATCTATGATGTCTTAAAGTCTGTTGTTTCTGTTTATTCTCTTTACACAATCAACAGAGCAAATCACACAATCAGCTTTGACCCATGAAGACTTTCAAATACGAAGGTATTAGTTTCAGATCTCACAGCTGACGATGGTTAGCAGTATCTGAATATCACTGTGAAGATTGT
The DNA here is from genome assembly GCA_039000515.1 of Timema cristinae. Lineage (NCBI taxonomy): Eukaryota > Metazoa > Arthropoda > Insecta > Phasmatodea > Timematidae > Timema > Timema cristinae. Next base: position 4,423 of record JBCFYV010005397.1, on the reverse strand, counting down.
GGAAAATGTGCTCATCTGCATACTGAGCAATACATTCTGGAAGTTCTTCAAGTCTTGATATTTTCATGTTGGCCCAACTTGAAAAAACATGTGACAATCTAAAATGTCTTCATATAGTTGTTGTCCATCAACAACACAGCTATAAAATTTTCCTAAATGTTCGCACTTCTGGTTCGAATCTTTAATATCGTCAGCGTAACACAGTCCCTTGGCATCAATAAGAAAGTCAAAGAAAATCACTTCTTATTTCACTGGTTTCATTTCCATATCTTCTCAAGGTACTTGTTAACCGGCTTCATTGCTTTTATCCTTGCACTCCATCTGATTTTGGGCTCCGACTTCACAACCACAGGCGCAGCGTTTTTCATACCTTTCTTTGAGTGAGTGATTGTCGCAATTCACTAACAATGCCAGGCTGTTTGTCTCACTTATTCTTTGTTGAACACTACTCTTGTGTCAACCATCACAGCAGGGTTGTCATAAAACTGTGACTGAAACTCCTTTAGCTCCTTTTCGTCCTTTTTTTTTTTCCTTTTCTGTTAAAATTTTCTTTAATCATTAATAAAAATCAAAGCGACCTCAAACGTCATAAAACAAATGTGATTGTGTTGTTAGTAATTTTTTTAATATATTCTCAATTTTAGATAAAATTATTTATTTATTGATAAATAATTAGAAATGTGTTTAGTTTAAATATTATTTTACATTTAAAACAAAACAAAAAGTTGAAATACGCCCTTAGGACCTTTGCGCCCTAGGTTCGCTTTATCTCAACGGCCAAGTTCTGACATGATAATTAGTATGTGATCTTATATAGGCTATTTTCAGTATGAATCTCATGGATTTAGCTACAGTTTGTACAAAAACAAATATTTAACGTTCTATTTAGTAGTTTATATTATAACAACTAAAAATGATTTAAAATATAAAAGTATTTGGAATAAAAGAGTAAGATAAATTACAATAATTGAGTAAATAGAACCTATTTAGTGACGTGCCCCCGTTAAGTGGCGCCCAGGGCACTTGCAAAATCTGCCATACCGTAGGTCCACCACTGTATATAAGTGAAATGATTATGATTTTTCTTTATTTAGAGATATGTATGTAATGGGCATGATTTTAATTTGTTTAGTGATATATTGTGATAGTGTATTGCATAAAATTTTACTAAACTTTGTTGTAGGCATTTATGTGTGGTGAGCATAATTTTATTTTATTTTGTGGCATATGTGTAATGTACATAATTTTCTAAACTTTGTGTATGTGTAGTGAACATAATTTTTCTTTATGTTGTGATATAATAAATATATCATGTAAATTTATTTTATTATGTGATAAAACTTTTTTTTTGAACATTATTTTTTAAGCGTTATGTATGTTTGTAGTGAACATTATTCTCCTAACTTTTGTGGTATACGTGTAATGAATAAGATTTTCCTTTATTTTGTAATTTAGGACTACGTATAGTGAACATATTTTTTCTAAGCTTTGTGGTATACGTGTAGTTTTTCATACCCGAATACGATTTTGTGAGATGGTAAATAATTGTAAGGAAGTTGTACGGGAGCGTATGGGTTGTTACTGATATTGCAGGAATAATTCTACGCTAATAAACACAGGCAAAAAAATATTTAACAAAAGGGTCTTAAATTAAATACTGGATTTATGTTCTATAATTTTGACAATACGATTTATTCCTTATGTTTGTAACCACTTAACATTAGTTATGTTTTAACGAGTGTTTTATTCATAAGAATTATAAATTATGCCACGTAAAAAGTGAATTTATTTTGTAATCATGTTTATTTAAAAGGAGGTAATATTGACTAAGTGGGAAAGAAGTATTTCTGCAAGGTTATTATCATTGATTTCAGTATGCATATTACATATAACTTAGGGTTAGGGGCTGTAGCAGCATCAAACTCTCAGATGAGGGCAGTAAGCTAAAAAAAAAAAAAGTTTAGTATTACTGCCTTGAACCATACTGATAGTGAAGTCACATATAGTTAACATTACATTGATAACTTTCATCATTTGTACACGTATATTGGACATTGTTAACTTTCATCATTTGTACACGTATATTGGACATTGTTGCCTTTCATCTGGTGTACGCATATAGTGGATATTCCTTGCCTGAATTTAATTCTAGATTTATATTTACTTCAACTTTATTAGGTTGTAAAAATATATTGAACATTACTTCCCTTGTTTAGTCTCTCCACGTAGAGATTGAAAATAACAGATCTTACTTGATGGTAAATATAATATGAAAGCTAGTTTAATCACACAGCAACATATCAATCTAATATTTTATATAACTTATGTCAAAACTATATCCAAAAAGCTTATTGATAGCTATTGTAATATTTTTGTTGGTTTAGGAATAGGCCTATTTGGAAACATACAAACTAAGCTATAAATGTAAAAATTTAAATAAATCAAAACACAAACATAATATTTCGTGATTATTTTATGGGTATAACTAATAAGTAGTTGAAATGTCACGCTTACCTACACCATCTTATCTAATTTTACTATTTATAATGACAGGTTATAAAGTTGTCATATAATAGTTTTAACTACAACAACTAGAAATTAAAATATTGTACCACCAATAGCTAAACGTTCTATACAATACAAGTTTTCACCACCACTTAACCTTTAAAATGGGAAAAAAAGGTAATTGTTATGCTACTGCTACACATTTAGGCGCTGCTAGTTTTGCCTTTAAATAATGATGAATTCCCTAATAATACAATAATTACACCAAAGGGAAAGAAAGTGGAAATTATTAATCAAAGGTCTTATACCCTCATTTGTGTAAAGGAAGAGTGGAAAATAACTGAAGGCAAACAATTTCTGAGCATACGACTGGAATTCCAGCCCCAACCTACCTTCACCTGTAAATTAGACTAGACGAGAGAGATGATTTTGTTCACGTCCCCACTGGAGAGGGCTATTATTTTTCTATTCATGGTTTTATAAGATGTTTAATCTAAATATTAAAAGAGTTCAAGCTACTGTCCGGCTGGGATTTACCCAAAGGGTCGAATGATCTAAGGCGTCATTCTAACAATAAAATTGGTTGCCAATAACATGGAAGTTAGGGTTAGAATTCCGGTCTGGTGTATCGAGAGGTATTTTGCTCTCAATGGTCGATTTCCACTCCCGCTCTTCGTTAATGCGGGTACAATTCCCTTAAAATTAAACTTTGCTATTCTATAACCAATTAGCGTATTAATTGGTGCACATGCAAATAATCCATAACAGGTAGTTAGATGGTTGTGGAAAATTAACCTAATGATTTCAATATTTAGATACAAATTTTAAAAATAAAGTTATAAGTACCTAATTAATCTATGTACATGAATGTAAGTACCTAATTATTTTATGTATATGAATGTAAACCACGATTTAATATACAAGAGCAGCATTACTAGCAACTTGAAATAGTAATGTTCTTATTTCTTTTAAACAACTCGCACTGTCTAAATTTGTAAGTAGATTGGTTGTGCATCAAGCCAGTGTGCTGTTGTGAAATATAAACCAAAAGAGTGGAAAAGCTGTCGCTTTTACTGGTGAATGAATCATCCCGGCCTTGAGTGACAAGTCTTTCGTCCTTCCTCTTTCACTAATCTGTTACGAACTCATCGAAAGAAAGATAGGTAAAGAGAAGAGTGGAATATTTTTTTTACTCCCAAAAGGCGACGAGGTATTTCTACCTGCCCATGTAGCACCCTTAAGTTCAACAAAAATGTGATTAACGATTTACTCTATATAATAGAAACTATGAAGGTTCTAGAGAAGAAATGCACCCTCATTAGTGTAAAGGGAGGACGTATAAATCAGAATTATGAGCTATATAATGAAAATACCTACCACCCCTCAGTCCACCCCACCAAGATCCGAACTTAGACATCCTAGTCACCATAAATCCAGCTATCACTACCCTGGACACCTTATACCACGTGACCACCAATGGGTCGATAATTATCTATAATAATAAAAGGAAGTGTTTGTTTGTGTGCGATGCCCAGACAAATCTACGGCACGCAGAGATATGAAATTTTTAACAGAGGTGGACGGAAGGGGGTCCGAATGCACCTCGAAGCAGGATTTTTAAATTTTTAATTATATTTTTAATTAGACTAATTTCAACAAATTTTTGAAGGGGTCACGGGCAACGCCGTGTGGGATTACTAGTTTGAAATAAAGGTACGAATTAATAAAACAAATATGTTATTTTTCAGTATGGCTGCCACATTAAAAGAATGTAACCGTCACAACATTTACATAATGATTTATATCGTAAGTTCTGACAGTTATAAAAGTTACTAAAACAATGTTATTCTATTCATCGGTCAAACAATTTGATTTGCAGATGCCACTTTTGATTGATATTTATGAATACCTTCTAAAA
>JBCFYV010005396.1:0-33885 GCA_039000515.1 Timema cristinae | reverse complement strand
AATTTGGTTCAAGATTTTCCTTTCCCAAATCCAATAAAAATTTAAAAAAATTTTGTGTATCTCTCAAAATTTTCCCAAGGGTTTCTTTTTCCCCTTTAAACCCTTTAAAGGCTGATTTTTTGCCCTTTTAAAACTTGCCCAAGCATGAAAACTGAGCAGGGGTTATCCTTCAAAAATTTTTAAAGAAAGCCCCTCTGCAAACAAAATTTAAATGGTAGCATTTGCTTTTGGGTTTTGTTTTTCCCTAGTTAACCCATCCAAAAACCCCAGGGGTTTCTTTGCACATATAAAATTCAAAAAGTGCAAAAATTACATAGAATCCATACAAAATAACAAAATTCTTTCGAATCCACGGGTCAACGGGCCTTTAACATAAAATGCAAATTTAAACCGTTTATCAGGCTCTTTCATGTTTTCCCCTAAAACCCTGACAAACTGTTACCCAAACGCTGTGGCTTCAGGGGGTAACGGGTTATGTCACTAAGATAAAGACGGGTTTTTTCAACACGTGTGGGTAGGGGTAGGAAAAGGTTTGGCGAGAGTGTTTGAGCAACTTTAAATCACGGGTGGAAAAGAAGGATGTTCCGGGCAAAAAATTTTTCAAAGGTGGAACATGAGAAAGTCCCCCGGGAAAAGTGAGTCGTGGTGGAACACGAGGAAGTCCCAAGGTGGGGGGTAGGGTGATTTACCCGGCAACGTTTAGTTGTGGTTTGGGAAAAGAAGGATGTCCTTTTTAACCCTGGTTCCAAAGGGGAACATGAGGAAGTTCCAGCAAAAGTGAGTCACGGTTGGAGGTAGGGGAATAGGGGTAAATAAGGGTTAAAAAAAATTGCCCTTCGTAATATAAGACAATTTTTAATATTTCTTTTTAAAACAAAGGGACAACCCCCCGTTTGAGTAGGCCACTCCTTTCCCACGGCCTAAGAACTACAAATCCCCGTATTAATTTCATTCGTTTACGGATTGGGTTAGAGAAAATAAGTTTTGGAGCGGTCCAACATTTAAAAAGGGTGGTTTTGGGGTTGGCCTGTGAAAGGGGCGGAGGAAAAAAATACAAGGGCCGACTGAAAAAGTGGTGGCGCAACGCAGTCACAAACCGCCTATTTTGCCTTCCTTTTTGATTTCACAAAATTTAAGGGGGAACCCAAAGCAAAACCAAACACGTACCGACCCCAAAAATTTGGGCACACCGATGAAAATTTTGAATTTTTAAAACAAACCCATTTTTTGCATTTCGGAAAAATTTTTGAAACAAATAAATACTTTTTATTAAAAATTTTTTGGATAAAAAAAAATATAAAAGGGGAAACCCCGATAAGTTTTTTTAAAAAAGTTAAAAGTGTGGAAACCCCTAAAACCCAAAGAGGGCGGGGGGAGAGCTTCCCCCCCAAACCACGTTTTACACTTGTCGCTTAACTGAGAAAGGGGAATTTAGACGTTTGGTGGCACCCTCCAGGGTCGATGACATAATTCCCAACACTTGGATAAGAATTTGGGGGACAACGGAAAATCTGTCGTAGAAGGACGCACCAGCTTCCCGGGGAAGGGGGTCCCTTTGATTGGGAAAGGGATATTTAATTTCCCAAACAGGGTTCACATACCGAAAGTACCAAGATGCGTCCCCAATGATCCTCAGATACCTGCTTTGTAATGCTTGCATACTCCTCATAAACGTGTTCGTCAAGTGGCCCCAAGCAGGACACGCATAATCAAGAATCGGCCTGAGCAACTGCTTGTACAAAATCAGATCATTCCTTGTAGACAGGGCGCTACGCCTGTTAAGCAGTGTGCCTAGGATTCCCAAGCCTTTGCCTAGTCTTGTTAAGTCTCTCAGTGCAGTGTAATCGCAAGGGCAGTTTGGTGTCCAGCGTAAGTCCCAGTTACTTAGAACTTTTTGCCTATTTGATTTGCTCTCCAAACAGCAGAGTTGGGCTAGCCTGTAGAACATTCTTTTTCATGTGAATAGCACTACTGTGATCTTCTCCACGTTATTACTTATCCTCCAGGAGGTCAGCCACCCCTTTAATCTCGTCAGGTGTGCCTGGAGTCACCTTTCCACAAGCTGCCCATGACTCCACTACTAGAGCCGTGCCGTCCGAATATAGTGTCAAATAGGTGTCTGGGCCTTTAGGAATCTCGTTCACATACAGACTTAAGAACACTGGGCCCACTAGGGAACCCTGCACTACTCCAGTCCAAATGCTTCTGACTTGGGAAGTGGCGTTCCCAAAGGTAGTGGAGAAGGTGTGGTGGGATAGCTAAGATTATACAACCTTAACAAAGAAAAAGGGCAGTTTCAGGGAGAAGAGTTTGAAAAGGAGGCCTTCGTGCCAAACACAGTTGAAGGCCTTTTCCACGTGAAGAAAGACATCAGTCAGCCTGTGATTTTAAAGTTCCTTGTGACCTTCTCCACGAGCCGGATGAGTTGATAACGCGTAGCTTGTCCTCTCCTGAAAGCCGAACTAATCGTCCATCAAGATGCCCGCCTCGCGGAGATGTCGGGTCAGTCTCGTCAATAGAAGTCTCTCGATCAACTTGCAAAAAGAGTTGACAAGCTGATCAATCAGTAAGACAAAGCTATGGCCGGGTAGTTACCCAGTTTTTGAATCTGAGCACGGTTACCTGATTCCTGAGCTTGGGGAAGTGACTAGGAGCAGGCGCGTTGAATAACTTCACGAGGAAGTTAGTCGCCTCCAAGGGCAGCTTTCTGAGGACCACGTTATTGATAACCGTCACGTCCGGCGGCCTTGTTTAGTCTAGAGCAGCTAACGCCCACGTTATCGCATCCAGGCTTAGGTTCATTCAAGGGTCTTTTAGGAGACCACACAAATAACCTGAGCCACGTGCAAAATTTGTCAATGGTTCTGGGGGGTCGTCATAGCTACAAATTGTGCCTATAAGTCTCAGCGGGGGCATCGGCCTTCTACGGGTCGGAGTTGGCACCCCCGTTACGACCTTTAAAATAGGTGTCCTTGATGTGGTGACCCGTTTTAAGTTTCCTCGTCATGCACCAACAGGAGCTATCCTGCACGCACAGGCTCTCAATCTTGCCCTCGCCAGACACTGTTCCAGTATTCTTGGATCATCTCGCGAACCACATGGACTTTGCGCTACAGTTGGCCTTGTCTACCAGGTTCCTCATGATTTTCCAAGCCTTCTCAGCCAAATGTCTCTCGGGCATGCCTCGGGAGAGAATGGGGTAAAGAAGCCTATGGCGTCCTCTAGGACGGTATCTCAGCGTTAAAGCTTCGAGAGAAACTTTGATGGCGGAAGTTATGAACTCCGCAACGTATTCGATTTCTGCTGATGATTGAAAGGTAGGGGGGTCCCAACCTCTCTCTAAACACATTGGGAATCATGTTCAAGTCAGTGTGTTTAAAGTTTTTTTTTTTCGGGGTGGGGGGGGGGGTTAGAAAGACAATGCGCGTCCCAGTTTCACAAAAAAAGTATTGTGATTCGAGTTTTGCTCACTAGAGACTTCAGCACTAACCGCCTTTGATCCCTCTTGAGACAACTAAGTCGAGGACGCCCGGGGAAAACCCAAAGGGGGATTTTGAGGGAAGTGGGTAGATGTGGGAAGGCCAAAAGCCACCAAACGTGCAGATCTATGAAGTTGCGAAGCAATTCGCCATGAGTAAAATATAATGCTTTAGCCCCATGAAGGATTCTTAGCATTGAAATCACTACCGATTAAAACGGGCGTGGTACAACCGAAGGAGCACCTCCATGTCAAACCGGTGGTATGGAGAGGGGTATATGGAAATGAGACGCACTTGGCCGATAGATGTCACCAAGTTGGGTAACGTTGCTTCCATGTGTTGGAGAGGAGGAAGTGAGATGGCGTGATGGTCAAGGCCCCTTGGGACCAGGACTGCCGTCCCACCCCTTACCACATCCTCCGCTCGTTTTGCTCCGATGGTAATGGACTCTGTCAACGAGAACCTCATTGCGGAGCGCAAGTGGGTTTCTACCAACAGCAATACTTCGACACGATGATTTTACAGCTTTACTTTAAAGCTCAGCCTCTTCCTCGTGACACATTAACGTTCCGAGTGCTACGTAAACTTCTTTAGTACTGGCGGTCCTCTCAATGGGCTTACAGCCATGAGAACCAGTAAGAGGATGATGTTTTTCCATGACCAGATGCCCAGGGTTACAGCTCGGCCTTTCCCGGGACCTTCCTAAAAAAACTTTATGAAATCCTATGGATTCATTCCCGAATGTCCTTGAGTATCTCAATGCAATATTTGACTCTGCACTTCACTCTCTAGGGTAGGTGTGGGGATGGCAAGGGTAAATGGGGTAGGATGGGAGTGATAGGAAAGAGTTGGGGTGCGAAGGGGTTGGGTAGGGTAGCAGGTTCGGGGGAGAGGAAAAAAATTTTTTGAGATCAAAAGGCGAGCGGTCTTAGTTTGTTCCTTAAAATAAGGAAAGAAATGGATGCCCACTGGTTCTGGTAAGATAGCTTTGGCAGGTGCCTCAGCCTGATTTGGGGGTGTTAGTCTCCCCTGACAATAATACAGGTGAAAGATTGCACGAGCGGTTTCAGTGTTGGAGCTGACTATGATACACATTTTCAGATCACATTAGCATGCTTTGTTACAACCCTGAAGTGGAGCACATGAGCAAGTTCCAACACGTACCGCCCAAATTGGTCACCCCGTGGGGTTCAGAAACTATGACCTCCCTATGGCACACAGACACAGACAAAAGGCGTGCTCCGATGCTTCCAGAAGGGGAAAGCACGAGAGCAAGTTCCAACACGTACCGACCAATTGGTCACACCGTGGGGTTTTCGCAAAAATTAAAAACGGGTTGTCGCGTTTCGCGAAGATCTGGAACAAAGAAACAGAGATTACATAATATTAGTAATATTAGGGTAAAAGGGGGTAAAAAAATTTGGGAAAAAACCGAATAAGGTTTTTTTTAGAGTTACGTGCGGAGACACTACTCTAGGGGGGGCTGGGTGAGAGCCCTCCCAAACCACTGTTGACACATCTCGCTTATCCGAGCAGGGCTTTGGGACTCGATGACACCCACCGGGGTCGATGACGTAGTTCCCAAGCCCCTGGATAAGAGGTTTGGTGGCACCGGAAGTATGGCGTAGAAGGACTGAGCCAGTTTCCGGAAGTGGTCCTTGATGGTAGGCATTCCAGGTCGCGATGAAGAGTCTCATTCCGGACATACCAAGGTACGCCCACAATGATCCTCAGACACACGCTCCTGGAAAGCCTGCATCCTCCTCATATACGGTCCGCCAGGTGACCCCAAGCGGGACACGCATAGTCGAGGATGGGCCTGAACATCTTTGTAAAAGCGTCAACCGTTCCTTGTAGACAGGGCGCTACGCCTGTTAAGCATGGCCAAGTACTCCCACCTTTGCCTCGCCTTGTTGAGTCTTTCATTACAGTGTCGTCTCCAGGTCAGTTTTTGTGTCCAGCGTAAGTCCCAGGTACTTAACACTTTCCGCCCATCTGATTCTTTTTCTCCAAACAGCCGGAGTGGGGCGGACTGTAGACTTTCTTTTCCATGTGAAAGCATTGCAGTGCTTTTCCCTCCCACGTTAATACTTGTTCTCCGGGTATCAGCCCCCCCTCCAACTGCTCAGGTGCGTCTGGATCGCCTCTCCACCAGCTGCCCTCGCCACGACCTGCTACTAGACCGTGTCGTCCACATACAAGCCAACTCATGCCTGGGATTTTTAAATTTGTCGTTCACGTAGAGTCTGAAGACAGGGGGCCCCACCATGGAACCCTGGGCACTCCAGCCCGGATGCTTCTAACTTGGGAGGGGGCGTTCCCAAAGGTAGTGGAAAAGTTATGATGGGAAAGATAAGATGGAACAAACTTAACTAGGTAAAGGGCGTTCGGGGAGAGGAGTTTGAAAAGGAGACCCTTGTGCCAATCACGGTCGAAGGCCTTTGCCACGTCAAGAAAGACAGCACCAGTCAGCCTGTTGATGTTGAATTTCCTCGTAACCTGCTCCACGAGCCGGGACAAGTTGGATGAAACGTACGTGTCCCACCCGAAAGCTGAACTGCTCGTCCACCAAGATGCCTCCCTCACGAAAATGTGGGGTCAGTCTCGTCAGTATTAGTCTCTCGAATAACTTGCCCAGACAGTCGAGCAAGCTGATCGGTCGGTAGGACGAAGCTGGGGCAGGGTCCTTACCCGGTTTATGAAAGCAGAGGACGTTGGCATGCTTCCAGAGCTCGGGAAGTGACTCAGGAACAGGACCCCGTTGAATAACTCCACAAGGAAGTTAATCGCCTCTAAGGGGCAGCTTTCTGAGGACTGCGTTACTGATACTGTCGGATCCGGGCCTTGTTTTGTCTTAGAGCGGCTATCGCCCGTGACATTTCTGTCACCTCCATGGGTTCGGGTTCATCCAAGGGTCTGTACGAGACCACACTGATGACCGGGCGTCACGTGCGAAAACGTGCCCCGGGGTCGACGGGTTGTCAGTCGGTACAAATTGCGCCTCTTAGTGCTCAGCGAGAGCATCGGCCTTCTCCTGGTCGGAGTTGGCCACCCCGTTGCGACTCACAATAGGCGGCCTTGGTGGGGGGACCCCATCAATTCCTCGTCTTTGCCACAAGACCTGTCCTGCACGCACAGGCTCTCAATTTGTCCTCCCAGACACTGTTTCCGGTATTTTTGGGCCCATCTCCCGAACCGCATGACTTTGCGGCTCCAGTTGGCCTTGTCTCCCGGGGTCCCTCGAGATTTGCCAAGCCTTCCTCAGCCCGTTTTTTCTCCCTGACGGGCCTGAGGATAGAATCGGGCAAAGAGCCTGTGGCGCCCTCTTGGGACGGTGCCTCGCGTCGAAGCTTCAAGCGACCCCTTGATGGGGGAACTTAAGAGCCACGCTCCGCGATCGATTTCTGCTGCTGTTCGAAAGGTACGGGTGGTCCCAACCTCTCTCTCAACACATTCGTAAACCGGTCCCAGTCAGTGCGCTTTAGGTCGGGTTTTTCGGGGGGTTCTATGAAGGACACGACGCGTCCCACTTTTCACAAAGAACGGGGTTGTGATCCGAGTCTAGCACAGCTAGAGACATCAGCACTAACCGCTATCTGATCCCTCTGGAAACAACGAAGTCTAGGACGTCCGGGAGATACCCGGGGATTGAAAGGGAAGTGGGTAGGTCGGAGGCCCGGAAACCACCAGCCGTGTAGATCTATGACATCGCGGAGCAATCCGCCGCGAGCGCACATAATCCTAGAGCCCCATGAAGGTGCTTAGCGTTAAGTCACCACCGATTAAAACAACGTGGTACCTCGAAGCAGAAACCGCCATGTCAGCCCCGAAAGCCTGTCGAACCGGCGTAGGGAGGGAAATAAATGGAAATGAGACCACTGAGCCGCTCGAGGTCACCATTTGGATAGCCTTTGCTTCCATGTGTTGGAGGGGAGGAAGTAAGATGACGTGGTGGTCAAGGCCCCTTCGGACAAGAACCGCCGTCCCGCCCCTTCCCACATCCCCCGCTCGTTCACTACGATGGCAGATAAACTCTGATAACGAGAACCTCATTGCGGAGCGCAAGGGGGTTTTTCTCCCAGCAGCATCACATCGACACGATGCTTTCCCAGGAAACTTTCAAGCTCAGCCTTCTTCCCCGCGACTCCGTGGCGTTCCAGAGTGTGACCGTGAGCTCCTTCAGCACGGGTGGTCCTCAAATTGGGGTGTGCAGCCATTAGAAACCAGGCAGAGGGTGATGTGCTCCATGACCAGGTGGCCACGGTTACCCCGGAGACTCCTGGCCCTTTCCCAAGAGACTCGATGAAAAGTCCCATGGATCCAGTCCCGAATACCCTTTGAGTAGCTCAATGCAAATTTTGAGCTTTTCCGAATCATCCTGGGGTGTGGGAAATGGGATGGAGTGGGGTGACAAGGGTTAACAGGGTTAGGAGTTGAGAGTGGTAGGAAAAGGGTTGAAAGGGGTGCAAGGGAGCGGGGGTAAGGGGGGTTTTAGTTAGGGCGAGTAACAGTCTCAGGCGGCCTTCGACTAAAAGGGATCAAACCGGGATACTACCGTTTGGGTATGGTGGCTTTGGCAGGTGCCTCGCCTGAGGTGGGGGGTTTGGTCCCTTTGACAGAACACTGGTGAACGATTGTACCAGTGGCTTTGGTGTTGAAGCTGGAGTCACTGTCGCCCTCCGTCCCGCAACGTGCCCCGAGGCTTCTGGCCTTCACTTACCCCAAACCGTCCTCCCTTCTTCAGGCTTGGAGACCCGCACATTCCCTGCCGCCCGCAAGGACTTTACGTGGGACAGCCCCGCCACGCCGGGGAATGGGCTCCTGAGCAGTGCAGGCACTTCGGGGGATCGCTCTCCTCCGGGAAACCCGCCCCTCTCGTGGTCACCACCACAGAACCCACATCTATGGTTAGCGCGGCAATCCCTCCGCACATCACCAAACCGGAAACATTTTCTTGCACTGAACCGGGCCCTTCTGGAGACTTGAAACTTCTCCACCCTGACGCGGAGCCCACACAGGACTGTTATGGAGTACAGCCTTGCGGTGTGGCCCCCGGCGAAAAGAGAGACAACGTAGTTCGGCAACCGCTGCCTTTCCCGGGATTTCCCTGACCCCGCTTCCATTGGGAGAGTATCTTGTGATGGATTTCACGAGGAAGCCCATCTCCACTAGCCCCTTTCCTGGTTTCGTCAGGGTTTGTCCGTGTCAGGAGTCCCTTCACCACGACCCTGACCAGTCGCTCCCGTCCCAGCTCGTAGGACCAATGCTGGATCCCCAAGCTCGGCAAGAAATTCGGGAGGGCGCGGTAATCCTCCTCCGACCCGCACTGGAGCGCACTCGGTCCCCGGCTGCCTGACCACCTCTACAGGCTCTAAACCTTGGCCCCAGATGGACCTCCCCAAATTTTGGGAGTAGCCCTCCACATCACACAATAAGAAGGGAAAAGATCTTCCCTTCGCTCTGCCAGCCAGCCCAGAGCCACTAGTACCAGGCGGGGGTGAGGCACGGCTTGCGTCGTTACCCACAGGTTTCCGCCACTTCCCACCTTTACCCACGCTGGCGCAGCCCTGGCCCGGGCCACAGCTGGCCTCGCTCCTCACCAAGCTGCCGCCTAAATGGTTAGTGTTGCCCTCCAGCAGCTTCCGGGTGTTGCCGGCCTTCCCCTTCGGCGGGGTCTTACAGTCCGAAATCCTTCAGACTCATCATCGGACCCCTGGCTCGACTCATCACGCATCAACGGAGGTCGGTCCTGAAGACAGTCCCTCCACGTCCACGGACTCGCACGAAGCTGTCAACACGCCGAAGCGTGCGACCCGGTCTTCAAGTCTGAAGAAAATTCGCCGGGCGTTTCTTACCTACCGACACCCCTTGGCGGGAGGTGTCGGAGTTGATGGGGGTTTTTGAGACCCTTATGATACGCTTACGTCGGTGCCGCTTACAGCGGACTTTACTTGTGGAGGACGGCCAGGCTCCCCCTGGTCAGGGCTTATGTGGCACCGTTAAGTTTCCACCCATCGTGCTGGCGGAAGCTTTCGCACATCCACCCCTGTTAGCGGCTGTCGGCCCTAAAAAGGGCCTCTAGAACAGTTGGCCATCAGGGCACGCTCACCTCCTGTATTCGGAGGGGCCCCGCTGGGTTCGCCCGCATCGGCATTACTGCCGAATGCTTTGAAGGGGGCCAGCACTGTCCTTCAAGCCAAGGCCCGAGGGTGCAGTGCCGGAAGCCCCGGTGGATCAGCCAGTGGCACGCGCAGCCTCCAGTAGCTAGAGGGCACCGCTGGCTTCACCTTGGCCATCTGCACCACCTCACCGGTAGTTGGCGAGGTCACGGCTGACCGAGATGTTGCGCTTAAAAAGGGCCGAACTCACCTGAGGTGACACGACTGGGTGAGGCTACCGGCACGCTCACCTCCGGTAACTTGAGGGGCCCCGTTTGCCTTCACCCCTTGGCTGTGCACTGCGCCACCTCCCCGGTAATTGGGGGTCACGCCGCCCATGTTGGCCCTAGAAAGGCCGATTTGTTGGCCCTAAGAAAGGGCCAATTTGTGGCCCTAGAAAGGGCCAATTTGTTGGCCCTAAAATTGGGCCGATTCGTCACCCGTGCGCGACTCTAGCTGACCTCGGCCAGCGGAACGCTCGGCTCCGGAATTGGAGCGGCCCCCGCTGACTTCGGCAGCTACCTCCGGTTTTGTTGCCCCTCGAAGGGGCAGCTGCCTTTAGAGCTCCCGCCTTCGGGCATTGTGGCGGACCACTTGCCACCCGGCACGAGTCCTTCCTGACCGGGGAGCCTTCAGTCCCCCGAGCGGAAACTTCCAACCTCCCCAGAAAGACGGGCAGCACAAGCCTGCCGTTGACGGCGGATCCCCCGCCGCTCGCCGCCAACTTCTTCTTGACCGGGAACTCCTTTCCAATCCAAAGGTGCCCCACAAATCCTAAACTACGCTCTGCGCCTGCATCCTCCTCATAACGTGTCCCCAGGACCCCAACGGGCACCAAGGCAGGATCCCTGAGCACTGCTTGACAGCGTCAGACCTTTCCTTGTAAAGGGGGCCTACACCTGTTAAGCATGGGCCTAGGACTCCCACCTTTGCTCGCCTTGTTGATCTTTTCGTTACGGTATGGCTAGGCACAACACAACAAAACAAAGGCATCCCGAGCTTAAAAGGGGGACAGAGAGCAATTCCAAACAGTACCGACCAAATTGGCCACCTTGGGGTTTGGGGCAAATTAAAAGGGGGTTTCGCTTTCGCGAAGTTCTAAAACAAAGAAACAAATTACAAAATTTTAGAAATTTTGGGGGAAAAAAATAAAAATTGAAAAACCGACAAAGGGGTTTTTTAGATTTACGTGCGGAGACACTACTTTGGGGGCTGGTGAGAGCCTCCCAAACCACTTTGACACATCTCGCTTATCCGAGCGGGGTTTTTGGGACTCGAGGCACCCACCAGGTCATGACTATTCCCAAGACCCGGAAAAGGGTTTTGTGGCCCCGGGGAAGTCAAGCGTAAAAATGCGCCAGTTTCCGGAAGTGGCCCTTTGATGGTAGCATACCAGTCACGATGAAAGCCATTCCGGGACAACCAAGGGCCCAAAAATGATCCCAACATACGCTTAACGCCTGCTCCCCCATTACTGCCCCGGTGACCCCAAGGGGGACACGCATATCGAGGATCGGCCTGAAAACTGCTTTACGCGCAACCGTTCCTTGAGACGGGCGCTACCCTGTTAAGCAGGGGGCCTGGGCTCCCATTTTTCCCCCTTTGGATCTTTCGTTGCATTAGTCTCCATCATTTTGTCCACGAAGTCCCCGGACTTTAAAACTTTCCCCCATCGACTGTTCTCCGAACAGCCGGGGTGGGGCCGGCCTGAATTTCTTTTCCCTGTGAAAACATTTCAGTCTCTTTTCCCCCGATAAAACTTTTCCCAGTTTCACCCCCCTCCCAAATCGTCAGGTGCTCTGGGGCGCCTCTCCACCAGCTGCCCTCGCCACACTCCCCTACAAGCCGTTCGTCCGCATACAGAGCCAACTCTCCTGGGATTTTTTGGAAAGTCGTTTACATAGAATGAAGAGCAGCGGGCCCACCCTGGAACCCGCGGCACTCCACCCCAGCTTCTGAATTGGGGGGTGGGGTTCCCCCAAAGGTATGGAAAAGGGGCGTGGGGAAAAATAAATTGAACAACCTAACTAGGTAAAGGGGAGGTTCAAAGGAGTTTGAAAAGGAACCCTCGTCAAACACGGGGCGAAGGCCTTTCCACCAAGAAAGACACACCATCACCTGTTGATGTTTAAGTTCCTCGTAACCTTTCCACCGGACAATTGATAACTAGCGTGCCCCGCCCCAAAAACCAAACTCTCGCCCCAAATGCCCCCTCGCGAACATGTCGGGTCAGTCTCTCATTATTATCTCTGAAAATTCCCAACAGTCGAGCAACGACGGTGGGTGGGACGAAGCTAGGGCCGGCCCTTTACCCTTTATGAAAGCAGAGGACGTTGCATTTTCCAGAGCTGGGGGAATGACTCGGGAAAGGGACGGCTTTTAATAACTCCACAAGGAAGTTAATCGCCCCAAGGGCACTTTCTGAGGCCGCGTTACGATACCGCGGATCCGGGGCCTTGTTTTTTTTCTTAAGCGGCTATCGCCCGTGACATTTCGTCACCTCCGTGGGTTCGGGTTACCCAAAGGGGTTGTACGAGACCGCGCTAAATGACCTGCGCCACGTGCGCAACGGCACCGGGTCTGACGGGTTGTAAATCGTACAATTGCGCCTCTAATGCTTCAGCGAAACATCGGCCTTCTCCTGGTCGGAGTTGGCCCCCCCGTTGCGACTCACAATAGGCGGCCTTGGTGCGGGACCCGCATCAAGTTCCTCGTCATTTGCCACAAGGACCTGCCCTGCACGCACGCTCCAATCTTGTCCTCCCAGACACTGTTCGGGTATTCTCGGACCATCTCCCGAACCGCTTGACTTTGCGGCTCCAGTTGGCCTTGCCCAAACCGGGTCCCTCGAGATTTGCAAGCCTTCCTCAGCCGATTTTTCTCCCGGACGTGCCTGAGGATAGAATCGGGCAAAGAACCTGTGGCCCCTCTTGGGACGGTGCCTCGGCGTCGAAGCTTCGAGCGACCCCTTGAGGGCGGAAGTTATGAACCCCGCACCGCGACGATTTCCGCTGCTGTTCGAAAGGTAGGGGTGGTCCCAACCTCCTCTCAACACATTCGTAAACCAGTCCCAGTCAGTGCGCTTTAGGTCGGTTTTCGGGGGGGTCTATGAAGGACACCGCGCGTCCCAGGTTCACAAAAACGGGGTTGTGATCCAGTCTAGCTCAGCTAGAGACTTCAGCACTAACCGCCTTCTGATCCCTCTGGAGAAACGAAGTCTAGGACATCCGGGAGATAGCCGGGATTGAAAGGGAAGTGTGTAGGGGTCGGGGGCCCCGGGCACCACCAAGCCTGTAGATCTATGACTCGCGGAGCAATCCGCCCGGCGAGCGCACATAATCCTAGAGCCCATGAAGGAGTTTCTTAGCGTTGAAAATCACCACCGGAAATTTAAAACAGGCTGGTACCTCGAAGTCAGCACCTCCCATGTCAGCCTCGTAGCCTGGTCGAACCGGTGGTTAGGGAGGGAAGTAATGGAAATGAGACGCACTAGGCCAGTCGAGGTCACCAGTTGGATAGCCGTTGCTTCCATGTGTTGGAGGGAGGAAGTGAGACGACGTGGTGTCAAGGCCCCTTCGGGCCAGAACCGCCGTCCCGCCCTTCCCACATCCCCCCGCTCGGTCAAATACGATGGCAGATAAACTCTGCCAAACGAGAACCTCATTGCGGAGCGCAAGTGGTTTTCCTAGCAGCATTACATCGACACGATGCTTTGCCAGGAAACTTTTAAGCTCAGCCTTCTTTTCCCCCCGACTTTCCCTTGGCGTTCCAGAGTGCGACCCTGAGCTCCTTCAGCACTGGTGTCCTCTATTCGGGTGCACTGCCAAAAGGAAACCAGGTTTGAGGATGAGTGCTCCATGACCAGGTGGCCACGGTTACTCCGGAGACTCCTGGACCTTCCTCAAGAGACTCGATGAAAAGTCCCATGGGTCCAGTCCCGGAATACCCTTGAGTAGCTCAATGCAATTTTTGAGCTTTGCAACATCATCCCGGTGTGGGGTTTACAGGGGGACAAGGTGGGATTGGGGGTTTAAGGAAAGGGTTGGAAGGGTGTAGGATGGCAGTGTGGGTTGGATAGGGAGAGGGCGTCTCGGGCGGGCCCTCGACAAAGGGTAGAACCGGATTCCACCGTTTCAGGGTTTTGGTGGCTTCGGAGTGCCTCGGCTGGGGTGGAGGGTATCTCTCTTTGACAGCACAACTGCGAATGATTGTACCAGTGGCTTTGGTGTTGGAGCTGGATTCACTTTCGCCCTCCGTCCCGCAACGTGCCCCGAGGGCTTCTGGCCTTCACTTGGCCCATCCGTTCCTCCCTTCTTGAGGGGTTGGAGGCCCCCACTTCCCTGCCGCCGCAAGGACTGTACTGGGACAGCCCCGCCACGCCGAGGAATGGCTCCTGAGCAGTGCAGGCACTTCGGGGGAGATCGTCTCTCCTCGGCACCCGCCCCTCTCTGGTCACCACCACAGAACCCACAACTCGGGTTAAACGCGGCAATCCCCCCACATGCCCCAAACCGGAAACAGTTTTTGCACTGAACAGGCCGCCTGGAGACTTGTACTTCTCCACCCTGACGCGGACCCGCACAGGACTGATATGGAATACAGCCCTTGCGGTCTGCTTTCCCCGGGCGTCAGAGAGACAACGAAGTTCGGCAACCGCTGCCTTTTCTCCGGGCTTCTGACCCGCTTCCATTGGGAGAGCATCTGTGTGACGGGTTTCCGGGAAAACCCATTCTCCACTAGCTCCTCCTGGATGTCGTCGGGGGTTTTTCCGTGTCAGGAGTTTCCCCTTTACCACAACCCTGACCAGTCGCTCCCGTCCCAGCTCGTAGGACCAATGCTGGATCCCCAAGCTCGCAAAACTTCTGGAGGGCGCGGTAATCTTCCTCCGACCCGCACTGGTGAAGGCGCACTCGGTCCCCCGGCTGCCTGACCGCCTCCACAGGCTCGCGAACCTTGACCGGATGGCCCTCGCCCAAATTGGAGTAGCCTCCACATCACACAATAATGATGGAGGATCTTCCCCTTCGCTTTTCCAGCTGGCCAGAGCCACTAGTACCAAAGGGTGGGGTGAGACACGGCTTGCGTGTTACCCGCAGGTTTCCGCCGCTTCCCACCTTTACCCAGCGCTGGCGCACCCTGGCCCGGCCACCGCTGGGCCTCGCTCTCATCACCAGAGTTGCCGCCTAAATGGTTAGGGTTGCCCCCCAGCAGCTTCCTGGTGTTGCCGGCCTTCCCCCTTCGCGGGGTCTTACGGTCCGAAATCCTTCAGACTCATTGCATATGGCCTAGGAACCCAAGTATTAAGTACCCTCGTCACGGACGGCTTAGAGAATAAGAAATGTGGCGTGGTGTAGGCAGTAAAGAGGGTGGTTGGCGTAGCCTGTGCAAGTGAGGAGGAAAGATACAAGGCCCGACTGAACATTGAAGCACAGCAATCTTCTCTTTTTTTGATTTGGCGTGTGTGTCATAAAAGTATCTACCTCCTGTCAACCAATTCGTGTTGTGGTAATAGATACTTCCCTTTCTGCATTATAAACTCTTTATTAAGAGGGCAAGATCGACCTTAATTTCATCTAAAGCAATGAATTCTGTAAAAGCTTCTAGAGGTGGGACTTTCTCTACATCAACGATCCTGCGAATTGGATTCTTCTTGTCTAATCGCTTTAACATGGTTTCTGCTTTTATAAATTCCTCCCTAAATTAGCGATTGAAAACTAGTTCAACTCTTGTTGTATGCTCTCCAAAGTAATGTGTCACGTATCATATAAACACATGGGCGCAATTGCCAGAGTTTAGTCATTTAACAGTCTTTCCAAGAGCCTTAATAACTGCATATCCATCAATCATCACACATGTTTTCATATCACGAACAGGAACTTCCAAGTATATGGGAAATCCACTCATATAAATGGTGTTAAATTCTGCTTTTGGTGTTGCGTTTATCTAACATCCTGAATGAGCTAATGACAATGGGATTGGAAACGGTTCATGGTTTCATACATTAATCATTTCAAAATTTAGACCCGTTATTACAACACTAAGCATACACTGAAGTAATTTTTGATCAGCTTTTTAGAGATCATCAAAGGTTTTCGATTTGAACTCTTAAGTACGATATGGAAGCCAATAGTTTTCTTTTTTACGTCTTTCATTCACATTGGAGTCAACTTGCTGCTTTCCGCGTTCTTAAGCTATTAAAATATCACAAATCACTTCACTTATTATATGAGTAGATATTACTATAATCTCGGTCGGCCATGACACTGTTCTGTCCAAGAAGATTAAATTCAGTAAGTTGTGATATAAGCTTTTTACTACATCATAATCCCGCTTTATCCGGGATGGAATACTATATGAGTGGGTGAAAGGATTCTCTTCCTCGACATATTCCAGATTGAAGAGTGATTTGTGACTTGTGTGATGTGCTATCGTTCTGACCAGGTTATACAAAATCTGTACCTAGCTTGGTCGTTCCTGGTAGTAACTATTATACCATTCTGCATCTTGGATGTTTTATTCATCCAATTTGTACATGATAAGCGGGAACTTGATTGAAATGCTTATTGGTTCTCTTCGCGACAAAGTTTACACTAGGAAATTCTGTCTGAACCTCTGGTGCTGCCTTTGAAAGAGTTTCATATCTTGAAGATAGGCAGGTCTCCATCCGGCATAATTTGTGTGGTCGTATATGGTGAGCCATGGCAATATTGCAGAAAAAGATTCTTAGTGGAGACCCCAGTTGCAATCTCTTTCAGCCCTGATGAAATCCACTAGGATCTGAACCATTTCCAATGACCACAGTAAAATGTTTGGATTGCTAGATTGCTTCGTATAAAACCTCCTCATTAGATGTTTCATATCCTCGCTACCCAAAAACTTCTTACAACTGGCTGATTGCGTTGGAGAGTTATTATCCATTATGTGTTTTTCTCCCTCTCTCCCTGAATAATTTGGCGACATTTTTGTTAAGTTATTTGAATTACAATTCATGTCCAAGACAATTTTTATCCGTCCCACGATTCAAACATTTGCCACTTTGTAAATTTGTTACCTCTCACAGCACAGTTGTAGGTTATGCCTTTCAACATTGCCTCTGTGGTGTTGGCTGAAAATACACCTGCCATTGTCTATTGATCATCCAGCCCGGTATTTTCCATATGTTGGACAATAGCTTTCAGGCAGTGTAAACAAATGTGGAGACCTTCCATAAGATAAATAACATTCTAAAAATCCGGATTTGACCAAACCAGTTCTTTGCCTCTGCTGTAGATTGGCTGGTCACCTGTAATGATAAAATGCTCTTGACTCATATGTTTGAGGTAATTATAGATCGATAAAAATGGTGGTCAGTGCATCGTTGTTGTATGTTGGTGCTTGGAAAATAGGTAACATTCCTACTATAGTTATAGGGGTTTTATGACACTTGTCACTACATTGAGTGCTCTCCAACCTGATATTGACATATCCTCTTTATCTGCATTCATCCGTAAAACCACCCAAGCCAAATCTTTGGCAAGTGCCTTGTCTTTCTCAACCCCATTATCGTTGAAACCATTCCACTTCTATCTTCCTATCGCCTCTGAATAAAGGAATCGGTCTATGTCCTGATGGAAAGGTAACACTATCAATATTTTGAAACATCTTTAAAAAATCATATTTTATATCCCTCTTTCTGAGGATGCTCTTACCATCATAATTGCTTTGACTTTGTTTTGGAGCTGGTCCTCTTTTCAATACAATTTGAGAGCAGTCTTAGGTGTTCTTACCATTAAGAGTTGCTTCCAGTACATCTATGTTTTCACAGGAACCATGTATCATCCGTTCTTTGACGATATTATCTGGGATGTAAACATTGTCATTCTTTTCAAACCTTTTCAGAATGTTTTGAGCTATAGTTTGTATCGATTTTTTGCACTGTACTAATACCAATAGTATGGTTATCTGCATGTAATAGATCAACAAGTGCCTCAAAGTGGGTAGCTTGATAGAGAGCTTTGGTGTTAACTTTCGTTTGTTGGACACTGCACAAACAATAACCTAGGCAACACTGCACACAGCATGTTTGACATTTTGGACTTCAATAATCTCCTCTTCTACCACATTTGTGCCTCCACAGATTAAACTCAGAAACTATACAAGCTGTTTAGGATTACTTTGTCAACGTGTTCTTGATCAAGTCCTTGCACTATGCTAGAACGTCCTGAGGTATTAAGTAGCTAATTTATTACACAGACTGTTATCAAATCATCCAGAGAGAGTAGTACGTTGACCCAATCATGGTTTACTTGCTTTGTGTACAGGCAGGCATGGATGATTGACACATCACCTAAAAGCATAATTATTTATCATGAGCGCTGTTTAATCTATTGTTACAATCTCTAGCACCTTGCTTGAACCCATAAATGTTCTTTATAAGTTTACAAACCCAATTATTTTCAACGTTTGTACATACTTCTGGTTGTAGAATGTAAACTTCATGTTCCAGGTCACCAATGATCTATTCTGTCTTAATGCCATAAAGATCTACCTAAATTATTTTTACCCAAGCAATTTAGGTGGTGTTTAGAGCGTAGTGTGTTATGCAATTGGTGCAATTACTTTATTTTAGTCACATTCATAATTTTCTGATACACCCTGTCCCACAAGGCAATATTTAAAACTGTTCACTTGGCCCTGCTTATCACGCCTCATTTTGTACACCCACTTGCTTCCGACTTTTGTCTTAACTGGAAGTAGGTTGGTGAGTTACCAAGTGTTATTTTTCTTCATGGATTCAATTTCTTCATCCACTTCTTAAATCCACTGAGATGAATCAGTAATACTTACTCTCCTTTTTTGGATTTGGGTTTCACAGTAGGTATGGTTACATTGTTTACTGTTTCTAGTAAGCTGATGGGTGGGATTCCTTTTTAACTCACCGTGAACGTCTCGGTGTGGATGGCTCCTCTGGGATGACCTTATCTTCCCTTTCAGGGGGTATGGTTAGGGTAGATTTGTTGGATTCTTCTGCCTTTAGTATAATCACTGTAAAATCTTTATCTTCGCCGTCCTTTTTTGGCCTGGCATTGAACTGAGTGTTCACTTGTGATTTTGATTTCATACTTCATGTATCGTCACTTTCTGCACCATGGATTTATTCTCAATTAATATTACATCAAGACTGACTCATATTTAATTATTATCAACATCGAATAATATGTATGCCTTAAAATCTTCCTCTAACCAACAAATATAATTTTTGTTGCCTTTCCATCAAATTTTTAGCACTTTTCCTTAGGTTTTTTCATATAATATGCTCTACTGCCGAATGTCCTAATGTATTTCAAGATTGGATTTCTTCTGTACCATCTTTCATATGGAGTAACCTCACTAGCATTAGTTGGAAGCCTGTTCTGTAAATGACTTGCCTCACCCCAAAATTGCTTGGGAATTTTGCATCAATCAGCATACAACATGTAATCTCCAAAAACAATCTATTCTTCCTTTCAGCAGTTAGGTTCTGCTCAAGAGTATATGCATCTGTATCGCTTCTTACCTGGTGTAATCGTCTGCATGGGTCCACATACATCGGTATGAATTAATCCAAGTATATTTGATCTCTTTTTTTTGAGATTGCTTGGGAAATGGAGCTCTTAACATTTTCCATTTAATACAGCATTCATAGGTTTAATCACAATTCCACATTCCTAAGTATTTATCCCAGTTGATAGCTGTTTACTCACTAAATACGTGATTGCTTGTGGTTCTTTATGCCCTAGAAGTTTGTGCCATTTGTGTATGCACTACTTTCTTTGGCTGCAAATTATGTTCACCTGCTGCAATTCCTGGAACTCATAGAAATGTTATTTGATTATAACATTTTCAACTGTTTTTCTGGCTATGTAAAATTTTAAATTTATTGCCATCAAAATCCGTGCATATGCCCATTTCTTTTAATCTCTTTACTGACAAAAAATTGCTCTTAAGTTCTGGTATATACATCAAACCACACACATTACTGAGTATACCCTTACCCATTCCTTTGGAGGTTTTGGTTTTCCTAACGGCGATGAGCACCTTTTATCTCACATCCAGATTTATTTCATTATAGAATTCCATCTTGCTGCACATTTTAGTGGTAGCGCCAGAGTCTATATACCATGCATTGGTATCATCTTTCAAATTAACAGTGAAACAAATAGTATGTGAATATGTATGTTTATCTGATCTTACTTCACTATGTTAACCTTTTGCTTAGATTATTTTCTTTCCAAGCCAAATATGTATGACACTCACTCTTAATGTGCCCTGGTTTATTACAAAAGAAACAGTTCACGTTTTATTGCGCTGAATATATTTTTAGGCCTACTCATGCTCCGTACTTTTAAGGCCTTTCCAATATCTTAGTCAGTACTACATGGTTACGTCTCATACATTCATCTAGGAACTTATATATCACTAAGTCCCATGTTAAAACTGTTTCCGGTCTCGTTTCTAAAGAGGTGATTTAAGTACCCTAACTTTCTTGTAAGCTACTCAGAAATAAGGCTACTTTAAGTGGCACCACCATTTCCTCGTCTAGCAATATTAACTGGTCAATTCCATCTTTCATCATATTAATATACTTTTCCTTATCGCCGTATTATGATAACCTTAAACTATATAATTTCTTCGGTATATTCGCTTTATTAGATAACGTCAATTTCTGGTGATATTTCTGCAATGCTTCCCGTGAATATTTTTCTGTTGTGTGTTTACGAACATGAATAAGTTGACTGTCTTCCTTTAGAAACTCGATTGTGGTGCATGTCTTACCGTCCTTTGTTAACAAATCTCCACTATGTTCAGTAGGTATTTAATCAAGAATTACATCCAACACATAGTTCTACTTTTAACAGTAACATTTCTACTTTATATTTCCGACTGGTGATTACTCCCATTCAACTTGGTAATGAAATATTTTCCCCTTCTCCACCATTTTTAAGCACGTTTTGTTAGCGCGATAAAAAAGATTATTTCGTTTGGATATAGCTCGCTTTCACGCCTCAAGTTGACTAAAATAATTTAGAGTAATTTGTGACGAACCACGTCACCAGCCCCTCAGTTAGGGCACCAATTACGACGATCATGTTGTATTAGCCTCTCGGTTGAGAGTCGGAAGTTTTCATCTCGTGTGTATTCCTGGCTTAAACTCAATTTATAATGATGCTGCTGCTACGATGCTCTCCTTGGTTCCACATAGATATAATATTGTTTTACCAAATATTTGATACATTTTACATTCCCAATATCACCGTGCGTGCCGCGCATGTCCTATCGTCCTATTGTCTACATGAGTGTCTGCGTGTTGCCCAGGCTTTGTCTCTCCAAGAAACTCCCCTGCCGCTTCTCTGCTTACGTCAGAGAGCATTCCTATATTAAACGATAATTTGGACCGATCATAAGAATGTCGTTTAGATCTCAGCCTTCTGATTGGTTGGACAGTGTCATCATTCAATCCCGAGAAATTTGGAGATTTCTTTGAACGAAACCAAACTCCTGACCTCATTCATTCTTTTGCTTTGTTCACTGTCCAATTCACCCAGTAAGCACATTTAACATAAAATGAAGTGTATTAACGTTTAAAGTGCCTGAAGGGCTTAAATATGTTAAAATGAAAAACTAATAATTAAAACAATATTATTAATAAAGATAAAAGTCCAATTTTAAATATTAATTAGAAAATATAGCCTTCAAAACTGCCATCTCATCCTTGGATAAAGTATGTAAGTATGTGAGGAAATACACAAACAGTATTTAACAAAGAAACAGATTATTAAAAATATGACATAGCTTATCCAAGCACTTGAAACAAAATAATAGCTCGCCACTGTGAACATTACAAATTATGATTAAAATCTACTACATATTTAATCAAGAATATCGGAAACACAATTAAACAAAATGTTAATACTAGGATAGAAGCTAGAAACAAAATAAATGGTACCGACATAAGAAAACATTGCATACCAACATAATCTGTTGCATGTCTAATAGGAGTTCAGTATTTATTCAAATTATAATTTAGTTAATCAGCTGTAATTTGTTGAGAATACCATTTTTAATTCATTAAATCAACGGTGCAAGGTATGATATATAATTTATAAAATATCAAAGAACCCACAACGCAATAAAAGATCGAATCAATTAGGCCCTAATATTAACAATATTCTATCACTAACGTCAGAAAATAAGATATAGAAAATGATCGTAGCTATTATAATATTATTTTGCATAACTGAGAATGGATCTTTCATATGAAAAGCCTGTTAACGAAACAAAAAATACATACCAAACCTTAGATTTATAGAATTGTGTCTATCTTTACAATAAAGACCTAAGTCTAGCCATAATCCAGAATGATTATTTATTAGGTGTGTATCCAAAAGGAGCATTCCACCATCATTTTTTCAAGATTATTTGAAAACTAACTTATAACACACTCTAAGATATTGATAGTAAAGTGTGTTTAAAAATTACTAAGGATATGACTTGTACAATATTTTTACATTTGTACATTTTATAAATTTTATAATTATATTTTTATATTATAGATTATAGTCTGTGCTTAATCCAAATATGCCAGGTGTACTAACATAACCCTTGATAATTTTGAACTATTCAAGATGGCCTCCCCCACTGTCGGATATCTTTTATAGGAGCTACTTCAAGCTTATTCTAGCTATTTTTATAGCCACGGCAATCGCTATTGTAGGCAACTATCGAGCTGTGATTGGACGATCGATTCAAACTTTACAAAAAAGTGAACTGTCATGGCGTTTTCTACTTTATGATTGTATATATTGTTTTAATAGTGATAGTATTTTGTTATAAAATGTTTTAAGTGTTCATTTGATCATGATGTACTATAAATATAATTGTTGTGCTCCTCGATGTATAAATAGAACATTTACTAGACATAGATTTCCAAATAAAGATGAAACAAGTTTCTCCATCTGTAAATCTGGACAATGAAACTATTCATACTAAATTTACAATTTGCAATGAGCATTTTAAAGACGAATGTTTTAGTCTAGAGACTAAACGGCTGAATGCACATTCCATCAAATCTTTAGAATTTCTAGGTGGGGGTGGGGTCAATTATCGTATTTTGTATTGGTCAATCTATAAATTAAAACGGTGACAAAATTAAATGAACGAAACTACATTACATTAATATCAGTGAACAATTGATTTAATTACTTTGTTAATTTAATCAAATGTTAATTCTCAACATTTAAATAAACTGAAGTAGGTAAACTTCAATTAACATTTGAATTCAAATGATAGGGCCTATACAAGAGAGTAATTAATCTGCTTTAGAAGACAAATATTGGTCCATGAAAAGGCCCCAACACAGAGACTGTCTGTAGTCCGTAAGAAATCTATGCTAAAGTATCTGATTTCTCTGGACACAGAGTCCTTATCCGTAACTGTGTAGAAGTTGGTCAACTTTAACTTTCCAAGGAGTAGGGACTAGGTTATGCAGGGTACACAACTGAGGCTGTATCCGAATAGTCTACTTCACACACCGTCGACCCTTGATGTACACTTGATAGTTGCATTAGCAATCACGTGATCAAGTACAGATCTGTCCGAATAGTTACGAAGTGTGCTAATGCACCCCTCACACACCCTTGAGACCAAGGATGACAGCAAGTTACCCTTAACACACTGTCAATGCGGTGTTTGATCAGCAATTGTTTAATTTCTCGTCTGCTAGAGATAACGTACGTTAAATATACTGGTTGTTTTGTAGTGTTGTAAAGTTGTATTGTGTTGTGTTGTGTAGGACAATTTGATTAATTTGTCATGTGCAGTGAAAATAAGTCACCACAAATCTGTAAAAGGCCTACGCTAATTCGGGCTGATAGTTGGCGTTTAAAATATTTCTAAGATCATTGGTAGTAAGCAGCACTGTGGACTCAAGGATGTGAAAAGGATGTTTTGCCGCTCGAATAGTCTGTTGCAGTCTTCAATCTCAAGTGCGTGTTAAGTGTACAGTCATCAAGTCTGCATAAAATCAAGTGTACTTGACTATTCGGATACAGCCGGAGTAAATATGTGTGCCCACATTTAAATAAAAGCACCAATGGCAGTGAGAGAATACTAGTACATTGGGTATTATTCTTACCAGACACAAAAAAAGGGTCAGCAATCTATATTCTAAGACTAAGACAAAACAATAACTTAGAAAATATTCGCACGAATCACTTATTTCACAGTATATCGATCCGCAATAATCTTAGATCTAAGGATTTCCTGAATAGCTTGAATTTCGGAGGAAGTCCAACCATATTAGCAATAATGTGTTCCTCAATTAACGTAAAAAGGTCTAATCCCTCCAAAAGCTCAATCTAAACCCTATTGTGTTAGTGCATATGTTCCAGTTGACGGATCAGCAAAGTATTTCTTGTTATTCACTATATTATGCACTTACGGTGGTGACATATAATTCCAACTTTGTAAGCCAAAAAATACTTTTCAGCAGTCAGTCCAAACTAAAATTTTTCCAAATAGCCTACTCAAATAATAGATTTTCAGAACTGCCAACTAAAAAAAAAGCCTCACACACACACACACACACACACACATATATATATATATATATATATATAATTCTAAAAATAAATGTTAAATAATTGTTATATTCATAAGTTAAGGAACTAACCAATTCGAACCTAACTTTACGACTTCATGAAAATTTGAATTAAATAGATAGGGCTTCTAATTAGTTTCATGCTAAGTTGTCATGCCTGTATATAGTGGCAAGCAGTAGTACCTAACCAAGATATCATGAATATGTCAAAGAGGCGTTTTAATCATCTTCGTAAATAATTTTTATTTCAAAACTAAAATATTCTAATGGCTGCCGTTTTTGTGTGATAGATATAGGACTAATTTATGACGCCGCTCGGTTCTGTGTTTTTTTGTTTTTTTTTAAATTCTACTATCCCAAAATACTGTGTAAGCGTTTTCTACCCAAAATGTGCTATAAATATATTTATTGTGGAAGTTTTTTTTCCTAGTTTCTTTTATTTACAGTACAAAGATGGGAGGATAACATTAGAATGGACCTGAAAGAAATAGGGTGTAATGAGGTGGACTGGATATAACTAGCATAGGATAGGGATAGGTGGTGGTCTTAGATGAGTGTGGAAATGAACTTTCGAGTTCCCAATGCCATAGAGTAAGAAAGTTTATTTTATTTATCAGCTGACTGCTTGATGCATGCACCTTGTCTGTGGATTATTTTCTTTTGAATATTTTTATTAAACCAAGTATATTGACTATCTAATTGGTTGGCACGGTCACATGATTATGGATATAAACTCTTTGGCCGCGAAAAGAATTTCTTAAGGACTGTAGACTATGGACCTACGAATACAAAGTCTGTGTTGGTGCCTTAAGCCTTCTCATAAGGTTTGAATTTTTAAACCGCTGTTTACATAATTTAAAAATAGAAAGCAACTATCAAAACAATACAATTAATGTGCACCAAATTCCTTCAAAACCGTCACATTATGTTTGATATTTCATGTAATTTCAACAAGGCTTGGAAACCAAAACATAAAATTTGAGTGTTAAAAAACAATACTGGTAGTTAACTTAGGCCTACGTTAAATTGGTACATATATGTGGTAGGCTAAAAGCTAGGGTACATTTTGTTGAGCTACGGTATTAGTAAGTTAGTTTGTCCTATTGATGATGTCATGGAAATAACAGGCCTACATGATTTATTATAATGAGATTTTATTAACTTAACTTATTTTAAGCTTTCAAGTGTACCTACTAATGAATTAAATTTTTAATTATTGGTGATTAAATCAATTAAATACTGGTAGTAGGGGATAGAAGGTTTATTAAATAAAAAATAATAATTGTGAATGGTACAAATAGGCCTATAATACAGTTATAGCATACACATTTACATTAGTACTGAACAGTTTGAATTATTTGGATAAAAATAAAGCTTTCAAACCTTCAATAATTACTTATATAAGTCTTATGGTTCCTACCTATGCAAATTCAAATGAACTTTTATGTGTTAGTAAATTTAAGATAATATTTACCAAATAAACAAGTTTACTTACATTCTAGACGATGACGTCACCACAATGGGTCAACAGTCATAATAGACCTAGTTCAAACTAGGCAAGCCAACACAAAGTTAGTCAATATTTTAAATATGTCAACAGAGTGAGTTGTTTTAACTGTAGTCCATATAGGCTTAATAATATTTAATATCTAATCTAAATAATCGAACTAGATTATATTAGTATTATCTGTTAGACATCTACTTGAGTGTGCAGTAAAAAAAAATGAAATGTAAAAATATATTAGTATCTCAAATAAAGTTATTTATATTAGCAATACTGGCACCATACAAACTGCTCGAAAAACTATAAAAAGATATTTGGAAGGTTGGGTGGGTCAAGTGGCCGACACGATTTGGACCAACTGCTAGACAAGCTCATGTATAGGAGTACAAAGTGATAGACAACCAAGCGGTCGACACGAGAGAACAAATTTGTAAAAAGACCAACTGCTAGACCAGAAATGACATGGACCAAGTGATCGACACGAGCTGGACCATGTGATAGACAAGTTCCCATGCAAGAGGACAAAATGATAAACAGCCAAGCGGCCGACACGAGAACCAATTGCTCAACAAATATCAAGATAAATCAACTTAAGAGTGGCTCAAGTGACAGACAAGTTATTTAAAAACTAACAAAGTTATAACATGGTAGTAGTGGTTGAAATGACAGCTCTGGACAACTTTCTCCCATAAGGTTAACATTGATCCACCACATTAAATGGGGTGGATCACTTTCTCTTCTAACATAATCTAACCCTAACAGACTCTTAGTTATACAAGAGTACCTTATGTCCCTGTATTTGTCGTTCTGCACCTTGCAGCCCCCTCTTCCCTTGAGTCTAGAGTCCAGCCTCTATCCCGTACTCTCCTTGCAGCCTTCATCCCCTTCTCTTATCATGCCTGCCAATCGCTCCTCTCTCTCCTCCCAGTCTCCTACCCCCCAGCCTTGATCTGCACAACTTCCATTCCCCATCCTGTGCTCTTACCTCCATTAATCTATACAACTTCCTGTATTCATCCTGAGCCAGAGGTAGTCTGGCTCTATCATGACCATGTTGATCCCATCCATCCTCTTACCACCCATCCCACTTACCAGCCGGTCCTTAAACATTGACAGCTTAGATCTTGTACCTTAAACTATGTATCCATCATCTTACCACCCGCTCCTTCATACCTGACGGCTTAGATCTTGTTCCTTAAGCGTTATGTCCTTCCTGCTTTTCACACATCCCTCAAAATATTCTGAAATGGTTGGAAACGGTATGAAATAATTATGCATCACTCTCCACCCAACACCTTAAACGTTGATACCATTCATCGGGGTTCGATTCCAGTTGGGTGGACTGAAGGTGGATTTTCATAAATAATTTTCCACTTTCACTCCACGAAAAATTGGGTGCAGTGCCTCTAAATTCAATCTTACTCATCCCTAAACACATTAGCATGGTTAGTATATAATCGTATAACACGAACGGGTAGTAACACTCTAGTAGGTATAACGCGTGGTGCTAAAAATAAAAAATATGTAGCACTAAATATACAGGCTAGATTTTAAAATTATATAACTGAAAAACAATAAAAATCCTTTTTACTGCCGCTTATTGCCGGTTACTAATTTTAAATACTATTTTAAAACTGTTGTCAAATTTCAAGTTTTAATAAAGACCACTAAAGAATTTTTAATCGATGGTTTTCAACTCTTTCTTCATGGAAAAGCGGGTATATTATCTCTAAATTATACCATCCTCACCTCTAATCTATTAATATAAAAATAAGATACTTCGTACGTGTGGACCAGGCTAACCGTTCTATAATGTTGCAGCCAGCGTTGCAAAATTAATTGCGACTGTTCAATTCGTGATATTCTTTTATAAGGTCGTCATTAGTTCGAGTTATGTTCACCTAAATTTTTACTTTAGCAAACCCTACAAAAATATATCAAGAAGTGTGAGGTTAGGCTTATGGGTTGGGGGGAAACATTACTTGAGTGTAAGCAAGGACAATAGTGTATTGAATTAACTGTTCTGTCACTTAGCCCACTCTTAACTGGATGATATCAAAGTGTGTTGAGCAGTTGGTCCTCTCGTGTTGACCGCTTGGTTGTCATCACTTTGTACTCCTATACTGGAGCTTGTCTAGCAGTTGGTCCAATGGGGTGGATCAATATTATTATTATTATTAGCACCAAGTTTTACTACCCGTTCGGCTTATACGCACTTACGCTATTGTGAAATGGTAGGTTGATTGTGAGATGAACTGAAGGACCTACAGTTTGACGTGAGATCCGAACCACGGTGGAAGACTAGCACTCCTCACATTCACAAGTTGTGGTTAATACACGTATTGTAAGAGGTGAATGAAGGGTTTGGCAATCAGATAAATCTGTGCCGGGACCAAGGATTGAGCCCCGAACCCCAGCACAGAAGTTTGACACCTTACCCCTAGACAACCAGGTCACCTGGATAAATGTTAACCTTATGGGAGAAAGTGGTCCATAACTGTCATTCCAACCACTACTACCATGTTATAACTTTGTTAGGTTTTAAATAACTTGTCTGTCACTTGAGCCACTCTTAAGTTGAATTATCTTGATATTTGTTGAGCAATTGGTTCTCGTGTCGGTCGCTTGGTTGTCTATCACTTTGTACTCCTATACTTGATCTTATCTAGCAGTTGGTCCAAATCGTGTCGGCCACTTAACCCACCCAACCTTCCAAATACTTTTTTATAGCTTGTCGAGCAGTTTGTTTTCTAGCAATTTGTATGGTGCCTACAAATAGTCTATCACATGGTCCAGCTCGTGTCGATCATTTGTTCTACGGCGTTTCTTCGTGTCTAGCAGTTGGCTGTCTACCACTTTGTCCTCTTGTGTCGGCCACTTTGTTGTCTATCACTTTACCTGCTCCCAGCAATACTCACTGTCCTCTCGCCCTCATAGGTTCACAGGAAAGTTGCACATCATCGTAAATATTTACATTCTGAAATTATTTTGGGTCAGTTGTTGGGGAGGTTTGATTAACTTAGATGTAATTTTTAAAGTTTTTAAAATAAGTAAATATATGTGTCATCTGATTTACGTATTATTGTGCACGTGTATTAAAGTGAATAAAATATCTAAATATTGCACCATAAAAACAGCCTAAAATGGGATGACTATTTAGCGTCCTATCACTGCTACTTTCAACAAATATTTACTGTAATAATTCTTCTAGGTGTCGGTTGAACCTATATTATTGTAGATAGCATCTAGATTGCATTTCATATGGTCTAGGGGGGGCCTATCTAGATATTTTATTTGATTAGTAAAAACTTTTGCCATTATGTTTAGTCCAGTAGGCTACTGCATGACAGTAATATTTCATTTAAGTAGAATACCTATATTTCCTATTTGTTTAATTATATTTCAAAATTCTATTCCAGTTCAATCAGAAGCAAAGGAAAACTTGGATCCCATTAGGTCCGATGCCATAGATCAGTTGGTGAAGTGTCTGCCTGCAGAGCTAAGTGTCTTGGGTTCGATTACCAGCATGGCCGATAGATGTATCATTGGTGAAGTGTAGTTACACCCTTTCATAGTGAATAAATTAACGGTCGAGGACTGGGTGGTGTGACTGTTACAGATTTTAGATAGTTTATAAGTCGTGTGCTGATATAATAACTTGATTCAGAAAGTCATCATCATCAACTTTTTCCAGCCTGTAGCCACCATTCTATATATGGGATAGTGATGCACAATACAAGGAGCCTACCTAGTGGGCCCTGCTTAGCCTCTCCTACTCAATCCTGTCCTCACCGCCTGAGCAGCCTGGTGGAGGTTGGGTAGAACCCCAGCGGAAGCCAGGCCAGGTGCAGATGAGCGAGAGGAGGCTGGTCAGGACCAAAACCAGGCCAGCGAGAGTGGGCTGAGAGTGAGAGGGTTGGGGACGAAGAGCTGAGTCATTGTCAGCACATGTAGCCTCAGTGAGGGAAGGTTACCACAACAATAAGGTTTACCTGGGAACCTGTAGGCGGTAGCCCCACTACCCAGGTGTAGGCCACGACAGGCCTAGTAAGCTTGTGGCCGAAGAAGGAAAATAAATAAAACCCATTCATAAGAAATGACAAGGTTGTCAGAGTGTATTTATGCTATTATTGCTTATACTAATTTCCCTTTCACTTTACACCTAGCAATATTATGCCATAAGCTGTCTAGAATAGCTGTGACCTTCCAAGTTAGCAAATCAGTCGATCAAAATTTATTTAGACTCAATGACTTGACAGCATGAGTGGGCTACTGACACACTTAAGCTTAGTGTTTTACTGGTTCTATGTAAGGCAAGGAAGAAAATCCAATATATGTGTACCATATCGGGGTTTAGATGGTACGTAACGTACATATATCAATATAAGAAATAGCAAGAAGAGGGTATGTTTGAAAAATATAAATTTAATTAAGCATAAGGCAGAATAAGGTACACAATGCATCTTAGGAACACCATCTCAAATAACATGGTCTATATAATTGACTGCTTCAATCTACCTATTAGATTTCTGGGCAGAGACAAAATCAAACATGGCGTAAAGCGCCCTTTAGCTGTACGATAACAGATTAGAAAAGCTATTAACAATCCGTCTGCTTGATACATTAACATGGAACATTCAGCAGACAATTGTACCGCGCAAGTTCAAAGTCTGTGTTCTCGGCTATTACCTTTTCTTAGGCTGGCACACGACCCATTTGTCTAAGCCATTAGGGCAACAATAATACAATTGTAGGGTACCCCAAAAAAGAGGGCCAGTAACGCAAATTAAAGATAAAAAAATTATATAAGACGAGCCGTGCCAGAAGGACTGAAGTGGCCCACAAGTTGAAACCCAAGCGGTGTACAACATAAATTAAAGTTGCCTAACTAGGCACCGCTCTAAGGCCCTGAACACTCAGGTTTATCTCTTTCCCGGCTAACCACCTGGAAGACTACAAAATATTCATACGGGTTAAGGTGTGGGATTCACTCCCATTGAAACTGTTGGTCCAAAGACTCAGCAGGAAACTAGCGTGAAGCGCGAGAGGATATCATTAGATATAAAAACTACAACAGACATTGAGTTATATAATAGGCTAATCCTCTAGACTAATATCCTAAAGACTACGATGTGAGTCCAGCCATGGTACGGGCTATTCCCGATTCCTTTATTGATATATCGAAGTCCAGGTTACTTACTACGGTCCGGTCGGTCCTTTGGCGAGAACATCTTGATCACCACTAAATGTAGGCTAAGTTTGTTAAGAGATACGATTGTCTAGGAGACGTTGAATAATAGCTATCATATTGTTGCCAAGCGAAGCACGGAGCTTTATAGTGGTCAAACACACTGCATGTTGGGACGGACGAGAAGAGGGGGTGATTGACCATCTACGGGGTTCTGGAAGGTTGACTCCGCCTAGAGAGCTGGTTGAGTGCCGTCTTAAGTTGATCAAGAAACTCGGACCAGTCAAGTGCGATATAATTGAATGCTATGTCCCCCCACCATTCTGACGGCATCGCTTCTGATGGGGCCGGAGTCGTTCCTTGAAGTATCCAAGACGTTGGTATGTAACACAGACATCTATGTATTACAAAACTTGTATGTAGATCAGAGAATAATAATGTGTGTGTGTATTTTACCCATGATTAGTTGCTTCACATTTTAGGGCCGAAAAAGGGATTAATTGGTTTATCCCGTTACATATGTATTAACTAGGTATGATAGTTTTGTGACTACACATAATAACTATCCTAATTAAGTTAAAAGAAATGATAAAGACTACACATAATTTGTTAGGTTTCTCACACTATCTGAATGTACTAGTTTGGGGAGAGGTGACATGTGCTTGAGGTTTAGATCTCTGCCAGATGGACTGAAGGCGGGAAGGAGAAAAGCACTTTTATTGTGCTTTCCCATCCTCTATAATCTAAATTAGGGCCACTACATCAGCAGCCCACCAAGCTTTGCGGGTTATCTTTAATTGATTTGACATGATTTACTTTTTCATATTTGTTAGCATTATTATAACCTTGTATTTGATGCCACTAGCAGACTAGTTCATATTAAAATATTGAAACACAGTTTTTTATTTACATGATTTAATTGATTTGTTTGACTTATTACGATTTTAATATTTTTGTAAATCTAATTTATTCCAATTGTACTATATTTATATTTAACTTTCAATAGCTAAATCGCGAAAAGAAGAACCCAGCTTTTGTATCTTACTAGTCTCAGCAATGTAATATTATAGGGTCTCTTCAAAATAGTTTATAACACACTGAAGAGTTAATTATTTGGGGGAGGGTGGGAGGTTGAACGCTCAGCCCCCCCTAAGGATGGCCCTGGTGAGTGGTTGTACTTACAAAGTCTACACGCAGCGCTCAGTATAAAAAAAAATTACATCATAAGAGGCCGAACACGCTTCAGGGTCAGGAGCTGAGACCCCAACTGACTGTTTATTTATTTTTATTTATCACTATGGATATCTAGGTATTAATTTAAAAAAAAAAAATAGTCTCATGTTAGGCAGTCTCTGAAGAGTGTTCAACTTTGTACTTGTTTTAAGTAGTTTTAGTAGTTAGTCACTCTTTCCCAATTCTGAGTGACTAGATGTATCTAGTGACTCTTTCTCCATTCTGAATTATGTAAAATTGTAGCAATAGAGCTCATTTAGTGAACAAATACAATGGGATCGAGAAAACTGGCTTTGGCCTTATTTTCATTCTTCATTAAATGTTAATATTCAATACTTAGAGAAATTGTCGTTACTACCTCAAAATGGTTACATATTACACTTTTTACCCGCTTGAAGGCAGAAACAAGAGCTACGATCCCTATAACAATGCAAAATAATCAAAACGTAGATGACACGTACTAACTCAAAATGGTTATATATTACATTATTTTATGTGTTCAAGAGGGGAGTTAGGGGGTGCGAGAAAAGCCAGTGTTTATATTAAAACTATTTTGACCCAAATGAATAAAATATTTCTTCAGTATAAACATGGATTTAAATCGTTTTCACATAGTAATATCAACAGCTGTTGTTGAATATCTGTAACGAAAATGGAGGCATTATCTCAAACGTTTTCATTCATTTAAAAAGTTTATTAGATAATGCTGTTATTCTATTGAGATATATTTAAAAACTGTTGGTATCACCATGTGAAGAAGAATTAACTCATATTTTTCTACTGAAGCAATATTTTATTTATTTGGGTCAACAAAAGTTTTGACATAAAAACTAAAAAACACTGGACTTTTCTCACGTCCCCTACATCCTCACCACAAATGATTGTCATTGAAGCTAAGATGGTGATGCTGATAGTCATTTGTTGGTAAGAGGTGAGTCTTCATCACCAATATGGCTCATGTTTGTGTGTCCAACTTTCCCTACAGAGCACCTTACCCGAATTATTCTACCAAATATCTTCTCATTTATTTTTAGGTGAGGAGTTATGTCCATGGGGGCAGAAGTCCCTCCAAAGTTAAATTTGTATAAAATGCAGTTTATCTGAATTATTTTAGGGAATAAATCACATCTATCATTTTTAGATGTGAAAAAGTCCCCACAAAGCTATTTTTTTTAATAAAGCTGGCCCTACACTTTAGTATAACTAATTTAGTGAATGAATGACATAGCTATCATTTTTAGGTAAGGCATTATGATAAGAGAGCAGGAGCCCCACCAATTATATATTTATTTTTATAAAATATATTTTATCAGAACATGTTGAGTGAAGAAATCACATCTCTATCATTTTTAGGTGAGTTACGACAAGGGGGGCAAAAAACCCTAAGTAAAATTTTTATGAAGTACACATATTTTTTATTGATATTTATGTATATACCCATTTTTCCTCATTTGTTTCATGGGTTTAAATGCATCTACTTGGTTGACATAGAAACTGATGCTTTTATTCTTGCTATTAAGAAGTATATAAATTATATTCTAATTTAATAAAATATTTATATAAATATATAAAAAATTATATACTTCTTACTAACTACTAACAAAAACATTTGATTTAAAAATTTAAAAAGAAGACATATATATTTACATAGTAGGATTCCTGGTTTTAGTTAGTGATATGAAAACAATTATAACAAGCAAAAAACC